>JANHGB010034380.1:1301-29619 GCA_026283785.1 Coracopsis vasa
TGAGTACGACCGACGAGGCGGGGGGGGGGTTGCCGGTGCAGGTGAGGATCCGCTGAGTCACCTGCCCCGTCGCCGTCCGTACCCTCCCGCCCCGACTCCGGTGCTTTGGAACGGGGCCTCGGCCGCGCCGCGGGCCGTGCTGCCCCTGCCGCCACGCCACGCGGGGTGGGGGTGTCCCGGCGGTCCCGTTCCCTCGACCCTGAGGGTCGCCGCTGTTTATCCCGGCCGTGCCCACGGAAGGATCTTTGTTGTACTGAAGAGGTTTAGGACGTGGGCTGCGATCCGGGTGCGGGGCTGGTCCGGTCGGGCTTCGGCAGCGGGTCGGGCACTTCAGCGGGAGCTGCTTGCTTGGGGCGGGGAAGCTACAGGCAGAAATAAGGCAGTGTTGGGAAACGCGTTCCTTATCTGGTGTATCCAGGTCCCAGATAGTCTTAAGCTGGAAGGAAGAGGCACCCTCTGGAAATGTATGCCTCAAAATCTGACGGCTTGGTTTTGTTTTAATTAGGTCCGTGGTCAAAAGCTTTGAAGTAATCATGGATAAAAGAGGAGGCCTAACAGAAACTGAAAATGGTGATGCTTTCCTGGAGCTGAATAGAATTACAACAAAATACCCACATCGCTACACAAAGGTGGGCTCTCTCCCCTTCCCTCTTTGAGTTGTGCACGGAGCTCTTGGTCACAGAAGTAGAGTGGGAGGTGCAGGTTCTGCGGGAGGTAAGCACTAAGAGGAAGGCAGGAAGGCCTTTGCCTGGATCAGGATTTGCGAGCTGGTGTAGGATGTATAACTTTTTAAATGTGAGGTGGCTGTGTCAGTCCTGTTCTTGATACACTTTGGATTCCCACTAGTATTTCAGTATCTGAGTGCCTTGCAGCATGTGCTGGAGAAATTATGATAGAGAATGAAATATGTTGTTCTACCAGCTTGCTCAAGACTTGAGTTTCACAGTTCTAGTTAGGTTTCAGCAATGTTCCTTTAAGAAGTTGACCAGAATGTTTCCTTACAGTAGATGCCACTTCCTTGGAACTTACAGCACACTAGATTTAATCAGGAGCTTTAATTTGTTTCCTAAAATGGCTTTTGTAGTCTTAAAATTGCTCATGTTTGGGTACTAGAAGCCTAAGCACTTATGATTCCAACTAATGCTTAGTGTTAGAACTTCAACGCAGGTGCTTTTGTTTAGCTGTGGTACCTAAATACATACATATATAGAAGAGCAATAACTGAGTAACTTGTAAACAAGGATTCTTTCAATACCAAGTGAGCTTGATATGCTGTGGGTTTGAATATATATAAGGTTAAAACCTGGTTTGGGGTTTTAGTCCCACTGCTGAAACTTGCCTTTAGAAGGAGCCTTTAATGGTGGCTGATTTTCCCATTGCTGAAAGCTGTGGGAACAGGTGGTCATTGCTTTGTGGAAATCAATTAAGATACTTTGCAACAAATGGCCTAAAGTGTGGAACAGGGTGAGACTGTGTACTGTTCCTGAGCGTGTTATCTTGAGGAATTCTTAGCTGTTAGCTTCCTAGCAGGTGGTTCTCAAAAGAAGAAGAACTTATCACTGTGTCTCTGTTCTGTCAAGATAGTAGGGCTAGCTTATTTTGACTAGACATCAATAATAAACAGTGATTTGGATTTGATGCGATTTATGTGGGAGTAGTATGGCTTTCTAACTGTAACTTCTTGGAGAAGATATACATTTCTAAGATGCAAAATATCCTATTGCTCAGACCTTGTTATTCAGTTAACTATGAAGTGAAGGAGAGGAGCTGTCTTTAAGCTTTCACTGCTGGAGAAGTGGTGTATATGCTAGTTCAATCCTGCCCAGCTCCTCTCAAGACTAGTAACTGAATGCAGCTTCATATCCTGTTTACTTTTTTAGGCAGTATTCAGCTAGTGCTGGTGGTAGCTGTACACTGAAACTGGTGCATTTGTAGCTTCACTTTTGTTAATTTAGTACCTATTGTTTCTGATCAGGATAAAGTGGCAGAACTAGTGCCAGAAGACATCTAGTCTTGGTTTTCTGTTGGTTTCCAAGGAGTCTAAAGTCAAATATGAGAAATAAATCTGTGTTCAGATCTTGCATCATGTTTGGGGCTTTTTTGGTTTTGTTTTGTTGTTTTGTGTTTGGTGGGTGTTTTTTATTTCACAAGTAACATTTGAGATGCAGCTGGTTTGAGGTGCTCAGGTAATCATGTTGTAAAGCACTCTCATATGATCCAGTTTCCTACTGATTAGGGGTGGGAGGAACACTGGTTCAGGACATGTGCTGCTGATTTGGAAAGGGGACTGATTTGTTTTATCTTCTTTTTAATACCAGTAGAAAAACAATTATCCTGTAGGAATCCTTCTGAACTGTTTCAATAAAACATGCTTTTTCCCCATCAGCTTAAAAGTACTGGTGTGTGAATTAACAAAAACAACCCCAAAACACCCTGGAAGTGCCAGCATTAATATCCTCTAATATGAGAGGTTATATAGTCCAAGCTGTGTCTTTTCTAGTTCTTTAGATGCTGTTGCTCCAGGTGTGCATGGCTAATGAGCTAAAGCAGAGAAATAGTTCAATTTTTCCTTATCCCAGTGCAAGAATTGCAATAGGATCTGATGGAAAGTCTATGGACTCCCCCTCGTGGCCAACAAAACAGGCAATTTCAAGTTTAGTAATGGACTGTGCTGTTAATGCTTGTAATACTATCATAGCCTGATGCACTTACTACAGCACTGGTTTATTTTGGGAAGTTGTGGGCAGAGAGATCAGTCTCCCTCCCTTTTTTTGCTGAAGACTAGCACAGGGTGATGCTTGGTTGTATATATATGTGTGTGTATTAAGATCTTTGGCTATGAAGCTGCCATCTGGAAACTTTCAAGTATCAAGCTCACCTATTTAATGAGCTGATTTTAATCACATAAGGATAATGATGTAAAAGCTCTAGACAATATTGTATTATTTGGAAAAAGGTAAAGAGACTTTCTTCAGTTTGGCTGATATGTGGTGTCTGCTCTTTGGATCTCTTTATCCTTCCAGCTGCCCACTGATATCTGCACAGTTCTGAATCACTTCAGTACAGTTGGGAGTGAGGCAGATTGAAGAAAAGTAATCTAGGGAGAATGAGTAAGTTTTTAACTAGAAATGTGCATCTTGACTGCAGCCAAGTCAGTGATGATTCAAAGCACCGATAGTCACACCATTAATAATGCTTTTTAAATGGAGCAGACTGCAGTGAGGCTGTAGATTGCTACTCTGCCTCAAATGACTAACTGCTCAGGAGTGTGCAATAGTAAACTACAGACTGTATTTGAAAGCTGGTGGAAAGTGGGAAAACTGGAATAATCATTCAGCATTAATTTGGTGTTGGGTAGAGTGGGTAATTGTATAGCATACACTTAGATATCTTGGAATGGGTGGTAGTCAGAAATAGCAAGCTTGTCTGGAATTTCCAGATCTATGTTAGTAATGCTTGTCTTTATCTGCTGCAACTCATACAGCATTGAACATAGCAATACTGGTTTCATTGAACTTACTTGCTCCGCTAGCAATGATGCTAGCCTTAGCTATAAGCCAGATTGTCCAGGGAAGTGAATAGGTTAACACGTATGATGCTGACAGCCTTTGAAGGACTGAGCTTGACCTAGGGAAGTTTAGTTCTTCAAAGAAGTGTTTGCTCAGTGGCCACTGCTAGAAGAACTGAAAAATAAACTTGCTGTCTAATGTCAGCTTTACACTGTGGCATTTCACGGGAAGTGAAATGACATATTGGGAAACTTTGGTTGTCAAATTAAAACACTACATTGAGCAGGCAGTCTGGAACAGATTTTGTCACTTGAAACTTGTCTGGGTGAGAATTGAAACTAACTTCTTGCCTTTCTTTTATAGGAGGAACTGCTAGATATTAAAGAGCGACCCTACTCTAAGCGGAGACCTTCTTGTCTTTCTGAAAAATATGACAGGTATTGACTTGATTATGCAAAAACTATATACATTGCTTTCAAAATAAAAGCTTAAATTGCAAAAAATTCTTCACTAAGTGCACTTATGCTGATGCAAGGTACCTAAGTTTAGTGTATGACAGCGTTTCCAGAGGTACTAATCTGCTAGGAAAGGCTTAATGCCCTAGCTAGGAAGTCTGTGCTTTAACAAAGATTATAATATGAGATCCAGCAGAAAATAACTTCACACAAGTGTTAAGACCCGTAGGACAGCTACCAATAATATAGATGGGTGTATAGCACAGACCAACCAGGTCATGTTGCAACAAGCTGACTTGCTTGATGGATTACTCTCCCATGTTGACAGTACCTCATTTAAAAATGAAGGTGAGAATGTTCTTGGCTTGTTTGTTAATTTGTAGTATCTTTACCTTTTGGGTTCATTTATTGTACAAGTATGGGATTGAGGTAACATTTTCTTAATAAGAAATGACAGTGTACAAATCTATGATCTACTTGTTAGTTTTTCAGTGTACCAGGCAAACTTCACCAAATCACATGTTGTCCTCTTTATGATCTGAGTATTAGACTTCCTTACTGCTACAGAAGGGATCCAGAATACCATGAATGAGGTAATAAAGTATAGTAAGGGCAGAGATGTAGAAGCTGGGTATGAAAGCTGTTTCACTTGCACAGATTGCTAGTCAGTAAATTCTAGGTTTACAGCAGCAGTGTTATGAGCTATCTACTGGACTCCAAGGTAGCAAATAACCCTGTGGTTTTATTTTCACAGTGATGGGGTGTGGGATCCAGAGAAGTGGCATGCATCTTTATATCCAACATCAGGAAGAACTTCACCAGTGGAAAGCTTTAAAAAAGATTTGGATTCAGATCGGACCTCTCTTATGCGTAGGATAGTAGGTAAGTGCATTCTTAGAGCACAAGACTTGAAACTGAGCATAGGCCATTGGCAAAACCTTTCTTTTGGTACAACAGAGTCTCTAATTGTTTGATTGCACAAAACAAGAGTCAAGAAATTCTTGATTGCCCTGACTGCAGTTTTTGGTGACTTATTTAAGAACAAACTTCAATAGCAGTCAGTTATTATATCCTACTATTCTTGCTATATGATAGTAAATACATCTGCAATAATGTAAATGCTGGGTGCAATTTCTCTACAGTTCAAGACTAAGTACTTAGGTCTGTAGTAGGAAAGCAGGTACTTCCTAGGAGACTGCAACTATTCCTCAATATCCAACTGTAGATGTAATTATTTTTCCCCTCTGCATTTCCTGTGGTCTTGGCTAGATTAGTTTGCTTAAGTCCTGAGTGTTTTCCTTCAAAAAGCTCTGGAATAGCAGTGAGGCTGTGGAACAGAAGGTTATTACACAGAGAACTAGCTTGTATTTGCTAATACATTAAATTTTAGTGCTTTTTGTCTGGTCTTTGACTTGTAGATCCAAGGGAGCGAGTGAAAGAAGATGACTTGGATGTAGTCCTAAGCCCACAAAGGCGAAGCTTTGGAGGTGGCTGTCATGTAACTGCAGCTGTTAGCTCACGGCGCTCGGGAAGCCCATTAGAAAAGGAGAATGATGGTGTCCGTGTCATTGGTGGCCGTAGGATTGGCAGTGGAAGAATAATCTCTTCTCGTAACTTTGACAAAGACCACCGGGGTGGTGAGAAGGACATACGTGACTCTAGAGATGTGAGAGACCGAGATCGAGAGAGGGACTACAAAGACAAGCGCTTCAGGGTTTGTTCTTTCTTTTCCTGGCTGCATGTTTGCTCTGAAAGCAACAGAGGCAGGCTGACTGCATACAGCAGCTGTGTGCCACACAAGTAGGCCATTTCTTCTTGAAAGCACCCTTAGAGTGTAAAGGGTGAGCACTCAGTGCTTCAAAATGAGTTTTGAGTCCTTTAGACTGCTTAACTGGCATGTGTCTAATACTGTGTGTTTCACAAACCTGGCCTGTGGTAGACTTAATAGCAAGATATTAAAAAGTCTAATAGTTCACTTGTAGTTCTTAACCCAGCAGTTGTCAGTGAGGGGTTGTCTTTAACCTCAGCAGATGGAAGCTTTCCGTGCTTTCAGGCATTTCTGTTTTTCTTTTAAAGGAGGATCCACTAGCCTAACTCTCAGGATGCAAAACTGAGTTTATACAGGTACTTGCAGACCAGTAGCCTTCAGTGTAATGAAGCAGAAATTCAGCTGTAAAGCTTAACATTGAAAAGCTTATTGAGCATGTGGAGCGTGTGTATTAACCTTGTTTAGAGAAGAAAAATGGAACTGGTGTGAAGAGGTTGTCACTTGTTTGAGGTCAGGGGGAAATCTTGTGAAACAGCATTTTATGGTTAATATTTTTAACATCTCATTTCAGAGGGAGTTTGGTGACAGCAAACGTGTCTTTGGGGAGAGAAGGAGGAATGACTCGTACACTGAAGAGGAACCTGAGTGGTTCTCTGCTGGTCCTACAAGTCAGTCTGAAACCATAGAGCTCACAGGCTTTGATGATAAAATTTTGGAGGAAGATCACAAAGGTAGAAAACGCACAAGACGACGCACGGCCTCACTGAAAGAAGGTAATGGCAGCTCTGACAAGAGCTTTGCTTGTCTGCTAGTGTGGCATGTTGCTGGACGTAGAGGTGACTGTTACAGGTCAGGCGAGTGTAAAGAATAGTGCAGTTTCCCAATCTTTATCTTAAACTTGCACTTAAACTTAAGCTTTTAGTCATCCTGAAGCAGAAGATGTAAGGCCCATAAGTAATCTTTCAGATTGCAAATACCTTTATGTGAGAAAAATGCTGTTTTTTCTCAAAGAAAGGCAGGACTGAGAGGCTGGGAAGAAACCTTGTATGGGTGTTGAGTGATATCAGGGATTTGTAGGCTATTAAAAGGGTCTTGTCCATATTTGTATCCTGCTGGGTGCTAAAGGCTTGGTTTAAACTAAGCTAATACCCTGAGATACTTCAAATATTTTTCCTGATAGTAATACTATCATTAGGAACACTGAGTTGGACCTACAGCTAGCAGAAATGTAGCTTAAAGCTGAATTTGGAGACTAGCTGAATTTGTCTGCTGTCATTGGACTTCAAGTCTACAATTATTACTACCACTGCAAAGCTGTAGTATAAACTTCTCTGAGGCAAGAGAAATGACTTCTTAATGCTAGAAATTCTGCAGGTGGACAACCTAAATCTGAGGAGTTTTGGTTTAGTTGTGTATTCACTTAACTAAGATGTAGTACAGTTTCAAGCATGCTAGGTTTGTAATTGTCACAGCTTTTACGGCACCCATGCAAGTTTGAGTCTTCAAAATGACATAGGACTTATTCCTGCTGGAGGAGGAGGAGCAATATTTGTCATGTGTTGGCAATAACAAGAATTCATGTCAAGTACCAGTTCTTGGGGAATCTGCTCTCAGGGGCACCTAGGAAGAAAGCAGCTGCTGCTAAAGGATTCTTGATGGAGAAACAGCAACAGCTCTTAACTTACTGCAGCAGCTATCTCTGCTTGGTGTAGCATAACTTCTGTCATGTTCTTCATACTTCCTCGGATGATCAGGATGCAATTATTTACGCATGATTCAATGGCAATTCTTACTTTCTTGAAGTAGACAGTGTTATTTACAGACCAGAAGCTCTGTGCTAGGAGTCTTAGTGGCTGGTAGTTTCTGTTGTGGCAGATTTCAACCAGCACAATGTAACTGGTGAAGTATCACATAGGTGGCTAGATTGGTCCTATGCTTCTAATTCCTAGTCAAACCTATTGACTATTAAGGCACTGTTACCACAGAAAACAGTGAAGTTCAGTCCCTCAGCAATCACTTGATTTTTCTTTTTAAGGGATAGAATGCAATGGTGGAGTGGCAGAAGAGGATGAAGTGCAAACTGTCCTTGCCAATGAAACGCCAGCAGATCAAGAAGTTCCTAGGGAAGCTGTTTTACAAGAACCGGCTCCAGGAGAGTTTGACTTCAATGAGTTCTTTAACTTGGATAAAAGTGTTCCTGGCCTGGCTTCGGTGAGGGTTGTTTGTTTTCTTTTAAGACTGGCTGTATTCAGGAGAAGCATTTTTGCTGCTGCTGCACTCAGTGAAAGCTAAAACTTGTTGCTTTGTGAAAGTTGCTTTGTGTGGTGTGTAAGTCTAAGATGAGCTTGTAGAGATTTAGCTTTGGAGTCTTAGGATGTTACTTTGAAGTGTTATTCCTGGGACTGGTTCTATCTCCAAAGAAGGTGTATGAGGTAAACTAGTTGATTATTTGTCCTTTCTTTGATCACTACTTGAAGACTCAAAATAGCATCCTGGATGAATCTTCTTTGGAAGCATTATAGGTATGTTCAGAGAAGGTTCACTGTACAAATTCAATATAGCTCAAAGCAACCTTTTGCATCTAAGTCTGGGAATCACAGCAAATAGGATGTTCTGTTCAAGCTTTCTGGGAGGCTGTAAGCCTGGAGACACCTGATAAATACTTTCACTGACGTATAGTGGTGGTCTTATCGGTACCAGTAATGTGACTGAAATGATGTGTGTCTGAAAGGGTTTGAATCTTTACTACTTAAACCTCTGTGTTGTGGTCAATTCACTATTGCAAGCTATTACTAGTTAGGAAAACAAACATTGTGTACTGATTCAGTCAAAAGCATGTTTAAACAATGTTATTCATGTGATACTCTGTGTAGCTAGGTCATAGGTGGAATACTACTGGTACTTAGGAGCTAGTAGCAAGACCATGAATAAGACTGACACACCATAAGTGTTTTCCAGTGTGGATTTTCAGCTGCAGCCATGATTTGATTGGGATTCTGGTCCTTCAGTTGATAGTGTGCAGCTCTTGAACACTTGGATCTCTAGGGGTCATAGTGGATGGTTGGTGTTCACTTTTTAGTATGAAAGCTGTAATCAGTCTGTATGGTTTTCCCTATGTACTTTTTCGTTTTCACCACAAGAAGAGCAAAGCAGGTCCAGCAAGTACTGACTAAGCATGGGCCTAGCTTACAGACTTGATTCTGTTCTGACCTCTCCAGCACTAGGAAGAAAAGCTATTCTTGGCTGTTCTAGATGGTATAACTGATTAGTAGATGAAATTGGAGCAGAAAGCTTAGTATTGTAGAAAAGTAGATGTGGTTGGTTTGTTTTTAAATTGTATCCTGACAGCAAGGACACTGATCTGATACAGCTTAGAAACATTACGGTTTTTAAGAAAAAATGGAAGCCTTATGTAGTCTTTAGTGTGAAAAAGCTGCTTGCATTAAAAGAGGCTCATCATATGGTGGCAGTAATTTGACAAATATATAGTGAAGTTTGTTTTCCCTATGGAAGATATAAATTGTGTGTCTTTAGAATTGACAATCTCATTTTCAGTGTATCAGCAAGATGTGAATTCCCTGCTTTTGAAAGGAGACACCGAGTCACAAAATACCTGTTAATGAAACTTTAGTAGGCAAGTTAAAAACAATTGAGTCACACTAGCCAGAGCATATTGTCATCCTCTTTCTTTGTCTTGGTGATGTCTGTGACAAGTGTTACAATAGATTTGTACATTTCCTGACTTAGCTGTCTTAATTCTTCTAACGTGTCAAACAGTCAAAGCCAAATGGATGAATTCTTTCGTGGTTTTGCTGTTGTGAATAGTGTTGAGTGCCCCATGTTTCAGAGCAAAAAGCTTCCCTGACAGTAGGAAGCTGTTCTTTTTTTCTAGAAGTAAATGTGCTGCATGGTGCCTATTGAGCAGGCTTTTAGCTGAATGCAAGGTAGGAGAAGCTTCAGTTTGAGTTCACTTGTATAATGTACTAGGTTTTAAGTACTTGTAAGCCAAAGAAGTGAACAGTTGCCATAAACTGTAATGACTTCTGACAGACTGTGAAGTGCTGCTTGGTGACCTCAGTTCTGCCTGGAGGCAGAAGGTGCTAGCTGCTGCTGCTGATGCAGACTGCATGGACTTGAAGAATGAGCTTCTTATTGCCAGAATGGTTCAGCATATGAAGTGCAAGCAAGTAGCACTTAGCTGCTGGCCTTCTCCCTGAGCCCTTCTGGGCCGTTTGCAAGTCAGGGGGTAGTCTTTGTACTTCATTCCAGTCCTTGGGCAGTGCGGGAGCTGAATTGAATCATGATTACAGAAAATAAAATGGCTCAGGGAACTCCTATACAGCGACAGGGACCAGCCCTGAGCCATCTGACTTCCAAAATTACTCATTGTTATAATTTGTTCTCATTCTTGTGGCAAATGTCTCCTTTTGAGCACATCCATTTTGAAATGGTGTACTTAGTGGTCTTTGGATGCCCTGATTATGCTGGTTCAGTTACAGTTTTACTCAGAACAAATATTTGGTACAAATAAAAGATGTGTGATGGGTTATGCTATGTAAGTGCTGCCTCATTGGGAGGAAAAAAGGCAGTTCAAAGCTTTGAAACTTTTGGAACAGCATCAAGTTATCTGTAGGAGAATAATCCTGATAGCACAGTAAAGCTTCTCAAACAGTGCTGATCTTGCTTCAAAAAAGATTATCTTTTTCCCTCCCTAATCTAGATGATAGAGGATGTGCTGGGGGAAGGCTCGGTGTCTGCCAGCAGGTTCAGCAGGTGGTTTTCTAATCCTAGTCGCTCTGGAAGTCGGTCAAGCAGCTTGAGATCTACACCACATGAGGAGCTGGAGAGGCTAGCAGGTAAGACTGGGACAGTGCAATGTCAGATACCCTCCTTCCATATACCTTCCTACTGGTTCAATAAAAACATGGCAGATAAAGCTTTAGGACAGTGAATTCTCCCAGTTTAAGCACTTGATGTTCCTCTTGAAGCTCTTAGAGTAAGCAGCTTGTAAATTAATTTTTAATAATTGTTATTCTCATGCTTTTTAATGACTTTTCTGATGACTTTCCAGCTGATGTCGGGCAAGGGGTGCAAGGCATAACTTGTCAGTGCTATACTGAAGTTGGTTGCCAGTGCATGTTCATCTTGAGACATTGGGTTGGTAAACTGATGTCGCAGTGCTCCTGGTTTTGCTGTTTCAGGTCTAGAGCAAGCCATTCTGTCCCCTGGCCAGAACTCTGGAAACTACTTTGCTCCCATTCCATTGGAAGACCACTCTGAAAACAAAGTGGACATCCTAGAAATGCTACAGAAAGCCAAAGTGGACTTAAAACCTCTTCTCTCAAGTCTTTCAGCCAACAAGGAAAAGCTTAGAGAGAGCAGTAAGTGCCTCTTCAGATATTGTCAAGTTCTGGTGATGCAGGATCTCAAGGCAAGAGGCTTGGTATTCTGGAAACTTCAACTGCTAAGTCCAGGAGTAGGAAGTACTATAGGTTAACTTACACTACTGGAAACCCAATATTCAACAGATCTCAGTTGTGAGAATCATCCCTGATTCTTTTCATCCTACTCACAGGATGACATCAGGACTCTATCTGACCGCCTTACTGGCCATTAATAATCATAAGTTAATAAGTCTTGACCTGAGTTTCCAGCTTTGTTCATGTCATTTACATTTTCAGATTGGAGAACAGTAATGTCAGCTCTGAAACTGTGGCATTTGAACTCTGGGTTTAACAAAACCTTAGTTTTAAGTCATTCTTGCAAGCATCTATAATGGATCTACCAAAACTTTAGTGCAAGTCATTCTTGCAAGCATCCATAATGGATCAATGTGGTTAATCAAGTATCAGTATCTAAGAAGATGAACAGTGGGTTGAGGATGTCAGTTTTTTCAAATGCATACTGTAAGCTTGAACTTCTCCAGACTGTTGCTACACTTGAAATACAGTGTCTGTGCTCACTGATGACTGCATTCATTAATATGAACAGATTTGCCTTAGTTATGTCAACCAGGCCAGAATCACAGGATTCTGGGGAACTTGGTCTGTTAGGATTCACTTTTGCTATGATCAGCTGTTTGAAACAGAATTCAGGGCTGACTTAAAACTCAATGTTCAAAGGCACCTCCAAGTTAGGGATTTGCATGTTTGGGCCCATAGCATGCATGGAGGGTACAAAATGCATGTGTTCTTTGAAATCGCAAGATCTAATTCAGAACTGATTCCTTTTGGCAAGCAGCATGTGTTGCCGTGTAAACTGGCCTGAACAAAAAGCAGTGGTGCTCTGATGTGTGTCGCTAGGAAGGAAAGCATCCAAGCACTGTAAATACTCATAAGCATCCAGTCTGGAAGTATGGAGTGTCAGCTAACACGTGGAGGACTTTTTCATAACTTGACTTAAATGGAAGTGTGTGTCTTCTGTGTTCTGCTCAATCTGAGTTCCCTACCAAAAGCTTTTTAAGCTTTGATCCTCGCAAACAAAGAATGAACAAACAAAACATTGGGGAAGCTTCATTCACTCCAAAGTACCTGATGTGGGTTCTGTATTCCCATAAAATGCTGTCCAGTTCTTCAAGTGTTGTGGAGGTTTCAGGTCAATTTTTCTTCACCAACATCATATTTTTCCTCATGTTCCATACTGCATGTCTGCGTCATTGCTTCCTTTCTCCACCTTCTTGCCCAAATTTCCAGTAAATCTTATTTCTTTGGGCCAGCATCTGCTACAGCAACCCATGGCATGCTCCTGTCTCTTCTTCCTTTTCTCTTAAGGTGTCATCCCTTGTGATTTGTGTTAGCTGGTCGGTCCATAAAGCACATCTAGCCTTGATGTCAGGCACTGATAGATACTTATATATGCATACCCAGAGGAAAAAGTACTGCTTAATAACACTTGTACCTTACTCTGGTTATGCCAGTGAAATCTTACTATACTGCTTTAACTTCTGAGAAAGAAAAATCTACTTCAAACTTTACACACAGCAAACAATGTGTGTAACTGAGTCTCCAAAGTATTTAAGTACTCCAGGTATGTATTCTCTCTACTTATGATGGCTTCAAACAGTTTAACACTTACACTGTCTGTCTCTCCTTGAGTATAAGATAAATGGAGCTTTCTTAATTGAAAATGAACAGAGTTGTCAGAGGAATAATCAGACATGGTTTGACAGCCAGTATGAATATCAGAAGATAAGGTTTTCTGGTCCTTGTTTTCAAACAACTTGTATTCAAGACCTGCATGAGAGAACTATGATTTATTGTTCTTTCTCCTCTTTCTCAGCACATTCAGGAGTTGTACTTTCAGTGGAAGAAGTTGAAGCTGGGCTAAAAGGTCTGAAAGTGGATCAGGAGGGAAAAATTGCTACTCCATTTATGGCAGAGCAAATGGAGGAATCATTGAATGTCGCTGGCTCCAGACAGATCAAGAAAGATGGAGATATGACTGCATTTAATAAACTGGTCAGCAGTATGAAGGCAAGTGGGACTCTACCTTCACAGCCCAAAGTCAATGTAAGTAGCAGACACCTGGCTCTCCTGAACTGTGCTAAGACATGGGTTATGAACTGGAAATCCCTTACATGATCCCTCTAATGTGAGCCAGGACTGGATACAGCAGCATGATATTAAATGTAGGCTTACATTTAGAGTATTGTTGCTTGGAGGGGAAGGGAAGGGAAATGCTTTGGTCCTTTTAGTTAATCAAATTAAGTGTGTTTCAGTTCAGAGTTCACAGGGTTGATTTCATGTTAAGTTTCTGAAAGCCCCAGAACATTAATACTATGTGAGAAGTTTAATTGCCACCTTGAAAGTGGACTTATGTGGGTATCTAATCCAAAAGATTAATACCTGGACTTGAAAACTATAAACACTTGCCCTCCAAAAACTCCTGTATTACAGAAAGGCTGGATCTTCTATAGAGGACACTTTGATTAGTGTCCAACAATCTCCTACACTTGAACTCATCCTGTCTGAACCTTACTAAATAAAACCAAGTACATCTGTAGAAAAGGTACTGTCTGTATAACAGACATCAGTCTGCTCTTCATGGGAGATTCGCTAGTGTTAGTTTAATGGTTGCCTTAGTGTTGTTATTGAAAGGCACCTCTTAAAATGTTTGTAGTATGGTTACAGCTAACACTTGAAGCTCAGGTGTCTTGCTTTAGTGACCTCTGTTAATAGAGGTATGTCAGAGCACATTCTAATATTTCTTAACTTGGATTTTAAAACTATTTGCACCAAGGTAAAACTAAACTGAGTATCTGTTGCCTGGAAGGTTAATATTAGACAAAAGATGATACTGAGCTTTAGACTGGAAGAGATTGCAGTGTAAGATTTCATCCTACCACTAACTGCCTAAACAGGATGCTTGACTCTGAAGCTACCAATTGCTGCTACTGGCACATTATAACACATCTAACAACAGAGCAAGTTTTTTCCTGCTGAACTAGATGCAAGGACTTTCAGCCTCATCCCACTTCACTAAAAGATAATGAAGAATGTAAACTTGCCTTGTGAAGAACTTGCGGATTTCCTGCTGAAGTCAAGGCTTTAGTTTCTGATGTCCCTTTACATTGACATGCAATTTTGATGCATAGAAATACAGCTTAAATAATTAATATGCACGAACTGAAAGGTGTTTGTGTAGTTTCAACTGACCACTTGGCCCAATGCTTCATCTCCAATTTACACAATTATATATATAGATATATATATCTGAAACTTGATTACAGCACATTCAACTATGTGTGTGCAATCTAGCACTAGGCATTTTCTTAGCTAGGAAATATCTGTGAGCCAGCTCATCCATCAACTTTGCTGGAATTTTATTTGATGCCAAAATTATGGCTCTACCAGAGCAAGGGAAACTATTTCTGTTACTGAGACAAATGCAGATGCAACAAGTGCATCGAGAGACAATCCACAGCTAATTTACAGTGTGTTCATTTTCTTAGCAGAGCCTTGAGAGCCACCTCATGTCACCTCCAGAGATGCCAGGCCAGCCTCTATCCAAGAATATTCTGCAGGTATTTCTTGGCGGGGGGGTGTGGGAAGTACTTCAAAGCATATCCACAATGAGAAGAAAATACATTATTTGAAACTAAGAGATAAGGCAATTATGGGGTCAGCAGTCAGACATGACTCTCTAGAGGGAGAGAACTAGTTACTAGTTCAGTAGAAATTGATTATCATGCTATTTCCCATGATTACAACTTGAAAAACCTGGCTAAGTGCCTGATTGTTAGGGCAATCCAGAATTGGTGTATCTAGTTGTACAAGTCCACCTCATCTCTTCAAGTTGCTATAAATAGCCTGTAGTGTAGTGAAACGAGCTCATTTGTGTAAATTGATCATACTCAATGTTCTTTCATTGCTTATTCATAGGAACTTCTTGGTCCACCCGTTACCAGACCTGCTTCATCAAATGTCTTAAGTGGTCTCATAGGTGGTTTGGAGCCTGCGTCCTCTTTACTGACACAGAGAGCACCTTCTCCCCCTATCCCACCTGTGTTTCCCACTCGAGCTGCTTCTGCAGATTACCTGCGCCATAGAATATCTTCACCCATTGGTGAGACTGGTTGCAAAACAGCTTTTTGTGTGTGTGTGTTTTAAGGAATAATTTACAGAATAATAGATTTCTAGCACTTGGTGGGTGACCAAGGTCAGTGTCTGCCTCTTGAGTGCAAAATGCCTTTTTATGAATTAATCTCTAGTGTTAAATTAATCTCCAAAACAATATAGATGTCTATGATGGATCAGCCAGACCTCACAGTAAATACTGGTGTGGAGTAATGTGCGCAGTTACTGTATAAGAAGGTAATTTTCAGGGACTACTTATCCATTTGTATTGCAAAGCACTACTGGTAGGTTCCCTGTAGCTCTCCAGCCTAGTGACAAGGATGAAATGAAGCTGTCTGTAGACTTAAAGGGATGAGCTGAGAGCCTTCCCAAGGAGTCCTTAATGAAGTGGAATTGTTGAACTTAAGGATGTATGTTATATGTTAATGAAAGAAACTGTTAGTCCTTTCAAATACAACTGTTGAATGTTCTCTAGGTTTTGGACAAGGTTCTCAGCAATTGCTTGGTGATCCATTTCCAGGTGTAAGGAAGCCCATGAGTCCAGTTGCTTCACAGGTTAGATCAAATGGTTTTTGCTTCATCTTTCTATACTGCGTGGTCTAGAACTAACTTGTGGAAACACATACTTAGCTGGTGCATTCAGATGTTTGTGCTTATTTAAGTTCACCGAGTGTGAGGATGCAAGTAACCTAATACAGTTTCAAAACCTCATTGCAATTGGACCCATCTTAGTACCTCCAGTGGAAGATTTCTTTGAGACTTCATTGTCTGTCAATAAAACAGATGGCTGTTGGTGGGCAGACACTTTGAAGCCAGAAGTAGTTACAGCAGTAAATCTTCAGTGTCTTAAAAAATGCCCAACCAAATGCAATCTTTTATTTGTGTGTTTTATGCAATTCTACTTCAGATGAGTCCCTTGGAAATCCAGCAAGCTGCATTGGAGGGACTGGCATTACCACATGACTTAGCCATACAGGCAGCAAACTTCTATCAGCATGGCTTTGGCAAACCACAAATGGACAAAAGCAGAGATGGCTACAGAAACAGGTGAGTATCTGACTGCAGAATGCAATCACTGTCAACTGGTTTTTAATGTGAGTATTGTCTTTCAGTAGATACTAGTACTAGTCACTCAAGCTTGTATTGGTTCTTGGCAATCCTGCCTTTCATTCTGTGCCAAGAGTAGAGCTGCTGCTTACTAAGTTCTTGTCCCTTAACAGGCAGCAGCGAGTGACTAAATCGCCTGCACCCGGACACAGAGGGAATGCATCTTCTCCAGCCCCTGCAGCATCCATCACTAGCATGGTTAGTACCTTATGCATGATGATTGCAGGGAAAGCTGTAAAAGTGTCTGCAGTAACTAGGTTATAACTATAGTAAATTGATGGGAGAAAGGGAGGCCATAGAGATACAATCATATTCACATTGTGTCAATGGCTGCATGATCCAAAACCAAATTATGCTATGTGCTTTACCTAATGTCTTCATTTTGGAAAATGGCCTTCTCTGAGCACTGTTTCTTCTAAAACTGAAGAAGCACCATTAATATTGCCTCTTCTGAAACAAAAGGAAGAAAACTATGAAAACTCAGGCATTCTATTTTGCTACTTAAGTTTTCAGAAGACAGCTGCTGAAAGCCATTAGCTACTTTAGAGAACACTGGTATAAAGAGACTAAGTGTCTGAAGTTGAAATATTACTTGAGAGCTTCAGGGTTGCTTTGAAAACAAATAAGATCTCAAAGCCAAGCTGTGGCCTTGCTGCCTTCAGTACTGTGTAAAATGTTGTTTTGATCTAAACTTGATCAGTCAAGTCCTTGCTTGCAGCTCAGGACTAACAGACTCAGCTGCTAAATCAAATAAGCACTTCTGTTTGTATACCAAATGATTGGCTTCCACAGATGCTCTGTAACTGTGAATGGGCAATAGTTTTCTGCAGATCCATCAGCCCTGAGCTCATACAGGTAAGGCAGCTCTGTAGGATCTGTTGCTGTGATGAACCAGTAGCAAGGAGGAAACAGCTGTAATTTAAAATACAGCTCATCTGGGTTTTTTTCAAGCCTGTTAAATGTGCATTTAACTTTGCAAGCATCTGCTGGTTTCAGTAAAGGTATTGGACTTCTGCAAAAGCTGAAGAGAAGTGCTTAAACCATAGGATGAAGCTATGGAATGAAGTGAAGTAAAATTGTGGGCACACAGTGGCTGATTCAGAAGAGCTTGAAATGGGAAGGATATGCTAGAATTGGTGTCCACCCACAACTAAGTGTAGCCTAGATAATGAGCACTGAGTAAAGGTGTTGCTTCTTACTATGTTTTCTGCAGCTGTCTCCTTCCTTCACACCTACCTCGGTGATTCGCAAGATGTATGAGAGCAAGGAGAAGAGCAGAGAGGAGCCAGTTTCTGGGAAAATGAAAGTCAGTGATGGTAAAGATGAAAATCAGAGGCCAAATGAAGGTATTGTAATGGCTTTGAAGTAATATATACAAAAGAGATTTGGAGTGGAATCAAAGACCTGCAGTATATAATATACCCAGGCTAAATTTAGACATTCCCAATGTGTGGAAATGAGGGTGTAGAGATGAGCCTATACTGAGAGGAAGGGTTAGAACTGTGGAGAGGGTATGCTTCCAAGTGCAGTGTTGGGTTTAAATCCATTTTTTTTTCCCCTTATCTGTCAGTTTATAAGTGATAGTGGCACTAAGGCCTGGACCAGAACTGTTTCTTTGCAATTGGTCTTGATGAACAAGCATATTAACAATAATGCTTTTGTATATCTCCACACCAGTCACTGAAGGCAGGCAACTTACAGCCCTCTTGAGACATCTTACAATCAAAGCTGAGACCAATTAAGCTCTTCTAAGATCTGTAGCAGATCAAGGAAGCATTTTGTCACTCTAACTGATGTAAGTGGCTATTAAAAGGAAATGCTTGATACCGATTGCCTGACCCAGTAGGACTGACATGTCTAATTGCCATGACGTTTTACTTCAGTACTCCTAACCACAGAGGTAGTTCAAGGTCCTGTTACACAGTGGACTTTTTTCCTTTTAGTGCTCCAACTGTGACTGCTAGCTCAGCTGGTAGCCCATGACTCAAAGATATTTTAGGTCTTGCCTAACTGTTTTAGATGGTCTGTGGAAGTAGCTTCTTGTGGTGCTTTAGTGTTCCAAGTCTTGATAAGCAGATGCCAGACATAAAAGCTGCTGCTAACCCCCAGGCACATCTAAACTGAAAAACCACTTTGGGCTAGATTTGTGCTACAACTGCAAATGATAATACTGTCCAGGGAGGATTCCTTGTACCTCCTGTTGCCTTTAGGACTGATTCTTCCATGCTGCCAGCTCAATCTTTTGAGAAAGAATTAAAAATAAAGGTCGAGCCACTGCCAGTTGTGACCTAATTTCAGTTTGCTGTCAAGGGATTTCTGTGGAACATTCCTTCTCATTCCTGTTTTGAAATCATTTGGCCAAATGTATCCAGGAAAGACAGATGTTTATTAATATGACTCAAATTCAGTTAGTCCTGGAATCTAGCTACCAAATCCAGTCATTAGCTTTAATTTTCATTAGGGGTCATCCCTAGCTGTGGACTATAATAGTTGTATTCAATTCTAGCTACAGATAACCTACTGTCTAGTTCTGTGGAGAATGCAGATCAAGAAACTTTGCCCACCTTAGGTACCAAACTACCTGCACTGCAGCGCTCTGCATGTTCCACACCTCTTACCCAAGCAAATCGTTGCACCAAAGAGCAAGACTACAGGCCTAAATCAGCTGGTAGAAAGACTCCTACAATGGCCTCCCCAGTACCAGGAGGCCCTTTTCTTCGTCCTGTTCATCAAGTACCCCTTGTTCCCCATGTACCAATCGTACGACCTGCTCATCAACTGCATCCAGGATTGGTCCAGAGAATGCTGGCACAGGGGGTTCATCCACAACATCTTCCTCTGCTGCAAGCAGGTAATCCATACTTACTTTATTCTCCCTTAGGCTAATGCATCTTCTCTGTAAGACTGATTTTGTTAGGAACAGCACAAATTGAAACTCATTACTGGTTGTATTTCTTACATCAATACTTACCTTTAAAACCAGGCAATACATTCCAATCCATCTAAATACATAAATGTTTGGCTTGCTTTAATTCCTTATGCTTATGGGGTAAAGCATTTCCTCACTCTTTTCCAACAGGTATGCTTCCACCTGGAGTAGACCTGTCTCACTTGCAGGGAATATCTACTCCCATCCTTGGCCAGCCTTTTTACCCGCTACCAACAGCAAGCCATCACATCTTAAATCCACGCTCTGGGACACCTTTGCAGCTAGCGATGATGCAACAGCAGCTACAACGATCAGGTAGGCTAAACAGAAAATAGGAGTAAGAGCACTAGAACACTGACTGGCCTGCCCCAGATACTATACTTGTTGCCCTTTTTGAGTATACTCTGAAGCTACCTTAATTCAGATACTCATAATCACTTATGTTGTGTGGGTATTGGAGCAGTTTTGGTGACTGCAGGCTTTTGCCAGCAGGTCCAAGTGAGGCATTAAGTTTCAAGATACATGTTGCTACTAACAGATCTGCCTTTTGCAGCATGTATGCAGTCTTCATTGCTGGGTGAGAGGCCTCTTGCCCAATCTAAAATAAGATGCTACTTGTTGCTGGCCTTCCAGTTAAAACCTGCATTATGCTGTTCAGAACTGGCAGTGTCAGGCACTTTATGGGAGTATTAATGAGAAGAAACGTGCAGCTGAGAGTTCTCAGGACTAATAGCATGAGTGAAAGCAATGTTTGACTCATGTGCCTTATCAGGTGATTGCTCTAGGGCAGATCTTCAGTGTTGGGTGAACATTATTCCACCTCTTAATAGCTTTACATTTCACAGGCACTGGAGCACAGGGATCAGCCGCTGGTGCACAGACAACCCCCCAGAACGTGCTGCCTCGGACTGGGTTATCTCATGGGCACACACAGCTCGACCATCGCCCCAGCCAGAGGAGTGGCTCTCCCATTGGCCTTGCAAAGTGGTTTGGTTCTGATGTCTTGCAGCAACCTCTCCCTTCCATGCCATCCAAAGTCATCAGTGTAGATGAACTGGAATACCGGCAGTGAACAGTGACCACTGGGTGGAACACTTGTGATTCTTTAGATTGGATAAAATGTCCATAGTCAGGACTTCACCTCTGTTTGGGTTTTTTTTGGGCTTTTTATTTTTAGCACTCTGTGCAAGATTTCTTTTCGAGAGACTAAAGCACATGGCACCTGTCCTGGTCTCATGTCTGCATCAAGACTAAAGGATCCATTATGGCTTGAATAGTGAAGCCTGAAGAAATTTAGATGCAAGACAAAGCCAGTTTAATCCTGGAAGTGTCTATTTTTCTTTTTGTAAGATATGTGAATGAAGTGCTGATATTCTCTAGTGTAGAGGTAGCAGCTATTGATTCCTCCTGCAGAAAACTAAATGTATAGACCCTTGTGTACAGACTTGTGTATAAACAATCTTTTGTATATATACACATAGACTAGCCTTTTTGAATCTATACAGCTGTACATAAGAGTAGCTGATAACAGTTGAGCTTTAGTTGTGCCTATGGTTTGGATCTTTCTCCATTGTGTGTGTGGGACTTACTTTAAGATTAAAGTTGCATATCCTAAGTGTGAGTGAACAGGATAAAGTTGCTTTGCCTTTTCTTGCTGCTCATCTCCTTTGGGCCTCCCTGTCACATTCTTCCATCACGTACTGTGCACTCAGTGTAGCTGAAGTGTCAAAGTAAAAAGCCCACATCTTGCTGTCTGTAACAGAGGTCTGACTCCTTGTGTGTGTGACTCCTGCCACCAAATCAAAGAATTATTTAGTCTTCAAACAGCCTTGATGATGCGACCTGGTACAGTAATGATGAAAGTCAGATCTTCAGTCTGCTGCCATGGAGGCTGTAGGTACCTGCTGGTCATGGCTCTTCCAAGAGGGCTGGTGCTGATCCTTGTTTAGCTGCAGTATATTCCTTGTTTTAATCTTTCAAACCTGTTATTAAAGGTCATCAAAATGGAGCCTTTGAATCCTCACCCTTCAACTCCTAAGTCATAGCTGTGGTATGCTCTGTGCTGCCTCCAGCTTTGTGTAGAGAAGAGTCCCAAGAACTGTCCTCAGTCTAGTGTGCATCTACTGATGCAGTTACTGTGAAACTTGCCTTGGAGTCTTGTTCTGCGGCTTGAAAGGGAGAGGATGGGGTAGTTTTGTGATCTTACTGTGTATATTTGGTTTTAAAATACTATGTTCCTTTTAAGCCTGTTTTGCTTTCTTTGAACAGTTAAATGTTCTCTTCCATCCTTCTGCATGGCTCCTCACGTCACCGTCTCACTTGTGTTGAGTCTAGTCCTGCTGTCATGTCCTCTCTTTAGCGTAGGCCAGTGTGCTCTTTTAAAGGTGAAAGCAAACCCAGAATTCTCACAGACTTGCTCTGTCTTAGGTCTCACTGAATGCAAAACCAGCAGTGTGGGGGGGGCGGGGATCACTTGCCTGTATTATACCAATTGCCAGCATGCTGTGGTGGGTTTGTTTCAGTCTGGCAGAGACAATGTTGTACAGAAATAGCAAGCTGAAATCTCCAATGTGGAATCTGTTGGGGGTCACCCATATACTCCTCGCGGTTGGTTCCTAAAACAATCTGTGTAAAACATGCAATCACCAGCTTGTCCTTGTAAGATTGTTTTCATACTTTTTTTAACTCGACACTTTCCCAGTAACATTCTGTAAATAAAGTTGATTCTACCAGCTCTCTGTATCTACTGCTCTTGAACTAAATGATGTCAATGTATTGATTGAGGTTTAGCATTATTTGAGCTGAATCTGCAGAGAATTTCTATGGGGAGAGAGAAATAACTTTGAAGGTAACTGGCCTCACTGAAGCCATCCAGTGGGATTGCTGCATTTAAATGTAGTTTTGTACAGCCATGGTTAAGTGCAAGGAATGAGATTTCAGTGTATTAGAGGAACTCCTAAACCTTCTGAGCCCTAAAGGAAAGGGTGAATGAGGCTCACTGTTCACAGTCAAGGCTGATAACCCAGCACATCTGCAGTAGCTCAGCTCACTTAATGCAGGAATCTACTTCCAAGGCTAGAAAAAAATGTTAGGGGAAAAAATGCTTAGAGTCAAGGCTGAATAACAACCATTATTGTAAGCTTTAGTGATTTATCACCCATTTAAGCACAGTCTTCTGTAATAGGTGTAGTAACATGAAAGCTGTGTCTCTGTCCTCTAGTACTGTTTCATAAGATACAGTTCTCCAACCTCTGCTTTTCATGTTTTGTTCTAATTTGGACCAAAGTAATTCCTAACATGTGAACTTCTCTGCAATTTGGACAGATGTGTACATGCAGCAAAAAATCATCCCAGGTATCAGCACTTCCCTGTATGACTTTGCCCTTGTAAAAGTCATTTAATGCAAGTTTCTCATCTGCAAGTCCTGCCAGGACAGGACACTGCAGCATGACTTGGCCAGAAATACCGGTTTTACCATGCAATAAAGTAAAAAGCAGTAATAAAGAACCAATACCCAAATGGGTATAAACCTTTAACAAATGTTTTCATAGAATCAGCCTGTTCTTTGCCACTTACAACTAAAGACAAATTTCAGGCCCAGCAGCAAACTGTATGAGAATGACTTTATTTCTTCACGATCTGAATAACATCTTCATCTTCCAGAGTATGGTCTTTACCAACTTTCTGAGGGTTGTGTTTAACAGATGAACCCCAGACGAGTGCACTGAAAGGAGAAGAAAAAAACCTCAAGTTTAAAAGGCTTTAGAAGTGTAACATGCCAACACTGGAACAGCAGCTATTTCTGTCACAAAGCTAATACAGAAAGCAATGCTTAAGAGCTATTTTTATTCTCCTGCAAGTACCTGGATGAGTGGGCTGTGTGAACCAGAGTACCAGCAGATCAAAACAAACCATGAAGTCATCCAAAGTACTTGTGCATACAGGACAATGGCCTGGAATGCTGCCTTCAAATATTTCTTCCCCACAGAGGAAATTTATCCAGGAAAGAGCATAGGAACATCAAATAAAGTAACTTGTCACAGGCAGATCAATTCTATCAGCATTAAACAAAAATCTAATAGCCCTTATTCCCTTCTAGTTTACAAGACAATGAAAGAACAGACCAGGAAGTAGGTTATCTTCTATTCTCTATTAATTATTCTTCTACAATACTACTTACTATTTAAAGTCTTTGATGAGATTTTTGTGGATCTTCATGCAAAAATCCTCCACTGTGGTCTTGCAGTAAGGTAGTACCACAGGAGAGGTGTAATCTGGGAGCTGTCCTTTAGGTTTGGTGTAGCTGTAATGCAGATGGAACAGTCAGTCAATACCAAAACCTCCTCTTCTCTTTCAACCCATCACGAAACCTCACAGATCACTTGCACTGTGATCCTCCTGCCAAGTTCCACTGTTTCAGTGGTGACAGTAGATACTCTGTAAAGTGTTTGGTGTTCCTAAGCTGAAATTGCATCTGGGTAACCAATGTCTGCAGCAGGTTCTCCCTTGTAACCGCAAAGGTTTACCACCAGTGAGCTTAAAAGATGATGAAACCGGAAGAGCTGATGGAAAAAATACCTACACTATTATAACTCCAACTCACGATTTATGTTTTTTTGGGAAAAGCTCAACATATATTGGGAAAAAAACTGAAAACATTCTAAATTCCTTTTTACAATAGATTTTCTACTGTCACAAGAAGATAGATACATGTAGCAGGACTATTAATAGCTTCATTCATAAATTCATCCAAATAAATGCATGAGAAGTATGAGGTAAACCTGGAATAATTTACAGTAAAAATACCTGAAATGCTAGATGAAGAACTGAAGTCAGTTCTGTTAAGAGAGCTGAATGCATGGCAGCCTGAAGAGACCACCCCTGCAAGTCACAACTTTGCACTAAGTTTGACTAGAATTCCATGTTTTCAGGAATTTTTTAAGATGGGCTCTGGCCTTGGTTTCATAAGGTGCTCATTTAATTCCCCTACAAGTTCAAAACACAGCACTTGTGACTTTAAGAAACTGTCCATCACACTGCAGACAAGAAGAGTATGATTTCCGATTTACAGAGTGAACATACTTCAATGACAGAAGAAATCATCATTTGAAAGCTGGAGCGCTAAGCTAGTAGAAAACCCTTATAAAACAATCGTAATTCATCCATTCTTGAGACATCCTTCAGTCTCAGCCTTACACTGAAATCCACAAAAGACAGCAACTGGGACTCACATTCGTACTAGCTTTAAGTAGTCCCAAATTTTCTCCAGCAGATCATCGAAGTTCCAGCGATGATGAGCAGATATTGGTACACAGTGGGGCACTTTGTAAATAATATCTAGTTCCTCAATGGAAATTTGGTCAATTTTATTTAGGACATAAATGCATGGGATGTAAACCCTGCAAAGAGAAAGAAAACACTGTTACTAAAGCCTAGCAGCATCAGCTACCTTCATCAGAAAGATCTCCCTATGCAGACACCACATTGCTAACTTAGCTTCTATGGGAAGCAGACGTGAGAAACAACTCTTTGCAATAGAAACTGCAGGTTAGAAAAAAGCCAGGGGCCCAACAGTACCTGTTTCCTTCAACAACATCAATGAGGTCGTCAGCAGTGGCGTCGCTGCGCAGTGTGACATCAGCATTGTGAATTTTGTACTCTGCTAAGATGCTCTTCACTGTTTCAGTATCCAGCTCACTCTGAGGACACTGAATGTAGACACAGTGTTAAGGAATTGAGTTTACAGTCAATTCAACATTACAATGAATAATGCTATCACCTAGCAATCACTGCAGGTAGATTACTAGAAATAATAGCACTGTAAATTCCTGAACTTGACCACGATTTGAACACAGCCTCAGGAGAGGGGAAAAAAGAAGATTTAAATCCTAACAGCTTTATCTACATTAGCATCCACTGACACCTGCAATCAGACATTTCAGAAGCAATGTTTCCTGTCAGCCTGGGACCAGTTGCAATATAAACCCATGCATCTACAGGTTCAGTGCCCAGACAACTACATGTCAGCTGCTTAGATCCCAGGTAAGAGTTTTGATTTTTGGTACCTATCTCTGGATTTCTACGCTTTTAAAGATTTGGTGGTAAATATGAAATGAGGAGCAGTTCAGGTTGAAAGGCCAGAACTCCAGGCAATCCTCTCCAGAACAATGCTGTAGCCACCAACTGAAAGGCAGGTTTTGTAAACTCTCCTTTGAGCCTCAGACCCTGTAATTGTTGGAAAGCAATCAAGGTGGAGGTGGTCAGGCTCCTGGGATAGGTATGGAAAAGTTAACTGACTACAGCAGGAATGGTCCCAGGGACACCGTTAACTGCAAATGCCTCTTTCTTCAAGCAGTTTTTTTATTAGTATTACTTAGGTTAAAGAAAACTTTCAACTTACTGTGGCTGTAAGGTTAATGCCTCCTTTATCCTTTTTTTTAAAGCCAATATTGGGAGGCTTACTATTCAGACGAATTCCAAATCCCTCCAGTTCATTCTCAATTATTTTCTTGTGACCAAGGGGTTTTAGCACGTCCAGAACAATCAGAATGAGGTTACAGGTTCGAGCAACTGAGAATCAGAAAAAGGAAGTAATCTCTCAATTAAAGTAACACATGCAATCTGAGACAACACAACACAAAATATGGCTTAGTGACATACATTAGATGACAACATTAAAGCCCTGAAGGCTCGTTCATAGCATGTTTTTAAACTGCACTGTAAGATTGAAGTTTGTAGTGCTGACCAAGCATCACTGACAGACTGATCCTTACATGTTATAAGAATCACAGAGGCTGGAAAAATCTTCCATCCTGTCTACATTCAGACCCCAGAGGGATGACAATAAGCTAGGTAAAGAAAATAAGACACCAGCCTTGTTTAGTATGGAATCACATCTGCCTTCAAAACTGGTAATATACTTTCACTGCAGTGTCAATGCAGAGCAAGAACTCAGCAAATGCATAAAGCCAGAACTGAACAGAGCACAAAATGAAAATGACACTACTGCTTCACAGTAGAGTGCTCAATTCCAGCATACAATTCAAGCTTTTGAAAGACATCAGAAATGGTGATTCAACCTTTCATTCTCATAAAGTGTTCTAGCTGAATAAGAGACAGAATGATGCCTGCAGCTCTCATACTCACCTGCAATGACTTGCCGCCCTCTGCCTTTACCGTCCTTGGCACCTTCAATAATTCCTGGGAGATCAAGTAGCTATTTGTTCAGAAGGAGGAAAGTAACTTGTGAGAAAAATACTTTTCTTCATGGAGAAAATAAAGCCTACTTTTACCTTCCCTCTAAACCAGCTACTGCAAATCTGAATAGAATATGGCAAAACTGTTTCCTATATACTGTATTACTCCATGTACCCTGTTGGTACAATGGAACAGATTATCTCATAGAGAATATGAGAACTCCCCAGAGCAAAGTGAGAAGCAGGGTAAAATCAGTTTTCCTCATCAAAACATTTCCAATGTATTCTCAAGCTCTTCTAAATGTCACTTGTAACCTGCTAATGTCAGGCTAGACCATTCAGCCATAACACCACTGCATCTAATATACACACCATCTTATCCCCACAGACACAAAAAGATCTCACCTGTATCTTTGCTCCTTTGTATCTAATGACTCCAGGCACAGTAGTTAGCGTAGTGAATTCATATGCTGCCACTTCAGAGTATACACCAGCCAGATTACTTAGAAGAGTAGATTTCCCCACTGATGGAAAACCCACAAACCCAATTCGGGCATCACCTGTCTTTGCAACATCAAAACCTGCAAATAAGGAACAAAAATATTCATTTAAAGATCCCTATTTTCTAACCTCAGGTTCTGGGCAGCAGTCCTGCTATTACTTTCAATATTGCCTGAGTGAAAGCCAGTAAGCTTCCCCTCAAGGAGGATGATAAAATGAAACAGACAGTTGACAATTTATATTGCCTTGCACAACTTTGTCTGTGTAACACTCCTTGGCATGTACCTGTCCAGAAAGTATAGGCTGTAAGGCTTCCCAGTGGGCTACACCTGACTCAGTGTAGGTGGCACTTTAAGCACTGCAGCTTAGACAATTCACACCTTTATGTATAAAACCAGGTGGGTACTGCAAGATGCATCTTATGTAAAACCCCTTCAGACTTCTGCAAATTCGAGGTTTTACCAGACAAAACGCAGAAGCCCTTTCATTCACGCTTCAACAAGGGCTCCACCCCAAAACCCTAGAAAAGGCTACAAAGCGCGACTAAGCTCCTGTACCAGGAAAGACCAGAGCGAGAGAAAGCTGCTCCAGTTTATTCTGCAGACAATCTGGTATGATTTAAGCGGACAAGAGCCACCCCCGTTACACACACACATCACACATCCGCCAGTTCGGCAGTAAGGAGCTGCCACTTCAGCGGAGGCCGCCGAGCCGGCCGGAGGCCTTCCCGCAGAACAACGCACCTTCCCCGGGGCCGCTGCCGCCGCCTCCCTTGGGGGTGATGAGCTCCCGGCGCAGCTTGGCCAAGCGGGCCTTCAGCAGCCCCAGGTGGTGAGCCGTGGCCTTGTTCTTCTGCGTCCGGGCCATCTGCAAGAGCACGGAACCGAGGACTCGACACTGGGAGAGGCTCTGCCGGGCCGCACCTCCCATCCCCCGGTGCCGGCAGGGCCCTGTCATCCCCTCACGGAGCGGCCACCGAGTCCCCCGCACCCGGAGCCCCACCGGTCCATTCGTGCCTGGCTCGGGGATAAGGCCGATGCATTACCTCCGCCTCGATCTCCGCGATCTTTGCCAGCGTGCCGCTCATCTTGGCGACTTGTCCCGGGCCCGGCGCCGGCTACCACGGCTGCGGCCCTCCTCAGGCGCGGTGCGCCTCGATCAGGCAGCGCGCAGGCGCACAGCGACCTCTCGCGGGAGAGAGGCCACAGCTCGCGAGAAGCGGCGGGAGCGCGCCTCAACGGCTAGGCGGGAAAGAGCTCGCGAACTGACTTGCCCTGG
>JANHGB010034381.1:0-10230 GCA_026283785.1 Coracopsis vasa
GCTGCTTGTCCTCTTCTGCTACCAGTCCTCTCCCCATCGGGCCAAACACCATTACTGTGGATCACTTGCTTAACCATAAGTCAGACTGCCTTGTTGTTCACTCGGATGTACAGCTGGTGTGTTTAGAGCTTTGGAAGCCTAAAAATGCTGTTCGATATGTTATAAAGACAGACATCTGCCTGCGTAATCATGAGCCAGTTTGAGAGAGAGTGCTCCTATTCTAATTCTGGTGGATCCATATAGCACCCATTCCTTCCGAGGGATGTATATGAGGAAATGGTTAAGCGCTGGTGTTCTTCAAACCTGCACATAACCCTTCCCCAGCACTGTTGTGGTGCTCACTCACAGCTCTGCAGATCTGTTCCAGGCCTGATGGCATCACGCTTGAAGAGCAGGAATAGTTCAGTGAGTGATGTGTTCTGCTCATTGCTAGCGGCTCCGAAATTCACATTCCCGGATAAGTCCTGCCAGGAACGTGCCTGCCACATCAATATCTCCGGTTTATACATTATGCAAATTGTTTGCAACACTGAAATGCTAAACCAGCCAAAAACATTTGAATTTTGTACAGAGCGTACACTTTGCATTACCTGTACTGATTGCAATGTATCTTACTTTAATGAAATAAGTATGGAATGTAAATTTTAATAACTTGTAATACAGAGTAGCTCACTTACAATATTTATGTAAGCCTCATATTTCATAAGCATTTGAATTTCATATTAATTGGGGTTTTTTTTGCAGTTATTTTCTGCTTTGGACACATTTGCTGTATCTCCAGTGAAATTTGTCTCACTGGTTGAAATGCAGAAGTGGACCCTATCCACATTTAGCTGCATAAAAATTGTTTTGGCATCCGTGAATCTCTTTTTGCAGAGAATGTGACACAGGAGTCAGACTTTACCCTCTGCTCATGCTGGGTAGCACCTCAGTTAAGTGTAGAGAAGAGTGGTCCTCAGCAAGGCACTGGTCTGTTATTCCAGCTGTTGATGTTCAGTTATCAGACCTTAGCTATGTGTTTCATGCTTAGTTGCTATGTGTGCTTCAAGGTGTGATCAACTAGTTAGACTGTGCTTCAGTATGATCTGAGCCCACCTCCAACTCTCATCTCCCTGCCCTATGGAGGAGCACTTGAGGAAATCCTCAAAGCACTGTCTTCCTCTGTGCTTCACTCCCAGCTTGCCTGGAGCCTCAGGTTGCTCCTGCAGTGGCAGTGTCATTACATGCAGGTGGTGCTGAGGCCCTGGAAGTGCCTAGTGGGGAGTCAAAAGGAGATTTTAGTCAGAATTTGCTTGATGAAATAAGTTTATCAGGACAGAGAAAAAAGAAAAGGGGGGGATACACACACACAAAAAAATAATCTAGTGAAATAATTGCTATCTCTGGAAGTTTCAATTCTCAGTCAAAATATCCTGAAATCAAAACCTTTCTGACATTCAGCCTCAATTATATAAAAACCACTGGGGGTATGGAATATGTTCATATAAATGAGGTCTCTGATAACTGAGGGAATTTTCAATGTACTTAATGGATGTCAGGAGACTTGACCCTGTTTTGAATACCAGGGAGTTTTGGATAATTGAAGTCTGGATAATCTGGGTTGAACTGTAGAATTTAGCAAATTTAGATAGCGTTGAGAGTGTGTATGAGTTAATTTTAGTTCTGACAAATGGAACCGGTTTAACTAGCTTGGAGACTACAGCCAGCAGACAACAGGCAGTGTGCCACAGTCTGCAGCTATCCAAGGCATCACGTACAACCTCATTAACGCTCTCCTGCCCAGCCTCTGGAAGGATCCATATGCGGAGATGAAGGGTGATTTAATTTCTCCAGATTGCATGTAGCACATGCTGTCAATAGGGCTTTCAGTTAGTACAAGTGTGACTTCTGTGATGAGGATTTGTGTCTGTTTGAAAGTGAGCAGAGTAGTGAATGCTGGCAGCACAGCAGGCTCTGCAGTGGCTATTGATGATAATGATATGGCTGCTGAGAGACGGGTGCAAGACAGAATGCAGTTCTCCCAAGACTGCGGTTCCCAGTGTTGTCTCGTGTCCCCCAGTGCACATGTATTCATCCTCCTCTCATGTATTCATCTTCTTCTCTTCCCTTGCCCCTCAATGAATATAACTTGAATATTTTAATAAATTTCTAGGTTTCCAGGAAGGGAAAGGAATAAATTATTAAAAATTAATTACTAATACAGTGGTTTAAGGATACAAGAGATATAAGTCTTGTGGGGAACATACTGCCCTGCATTGAATCAGCAAACAGCAGGTACCAAATCTGACAAGCTCACAGAAATGTCTTTATCTGACAGGTCTGAACAGACTCCTTTCTTGTCATAACAACAAGCAGTACTTCTTTTTCCTTAATACTTTTTGGCCTGAGTACTAGACCCTGAAATATTTCAAGAAAGAACTACTGAGGGGCAGGACGGATGTTCATGAAGTGACAATCCAGTGGACTCCTGGGAGCTGTTGTCTTGTCTGGCTTTGCTGTAGCTCTTGGCCAAGACAGTTGACATCAGTAGGAGTTTGCCCCCTAAACTTTTTAGCAATCTAGAGTTTAGTGTGTCTTCACTGTAATGCTGAGGGCTTAATTCTTCCTTTACTGGCTGAGGAGGGAGAAACATTAGATGATGTTGTGCAGAGGGAGTACTTAAATGTGGGTTATATGAGAGGCAATGGAGGAATTTTTGATGGAGGCATATATGAAATGTTTGGCCAGTACATTGTGTATCACAAAATCTCCTTCTCATCTTTCAGATAGGAGGGTAATGACAGTGTGGTAACCAATGAAGGCATTCTTTGAACATTTTAACTTGACACAGGCTCCGTCTGTCTGCAAGAGTGTTTATCAGAAAGCATAACTGCTACATAACATCAGTGGAAGGATGCTCTGCAAGTGTACTGAGTTAGTTTTATTACAGTAGCAGCTGGAAACCCAAGATCACCCTGGGGCTCCACTGTGCTGGACTTTGAATAACCCTCTACCTTTTAAATAGTCATCCCCATCCCTCCTGCCCCAAATAAGTGGAATAAATGAAAGGATTGTCCTCTTTTTTTGGATGGGAATAGAAGCATGGTGTTGTCGAGTGACACACATAAGGTTAAACAAGAAAGTGTAGAGAAAATTAATCTCCCCAGTTCTGGCCTAGGGTCTTAAACATACAACTGTCCTCCCCTCTTGGATCTCAATTTGAAACCCGTTATATTAGTGTGGATGGAAAATTAGCCAAGAAGGGTTATTTAATCCTACACTGAAAGAGCAGAAAATGCTCAGTTATAGAGAAGTTGAAAGATAAGACACAGCAACACTTCAAACAAGTACTCCAGAGGATACTAGCTGGATATCAGAGGGTTGTTGGAGAACTGATAGGAATTCAATGTGTATCAAAGCACAAAGGGGAAGCTACCTTTACTATGAGGGGTAGTTTAGACCTAATGTTTTTAGAAAAGAACAATAGAAATAAAAGAAACAGTATTACTGTGTAGGTGTGATAGCTGCAAAGATCCTCTCACCCTTAACAGCTTTATTAGAGGTAGCTCTCCTTGCAGACATCACCAAAAAAGGAGAGTAGACAATGCCAGCTATTTTCTGCAGCAGAATTACCATATAGAGAACCACAGGGAAAGTGGCTGAGACCGCGAACTGTAAACAAGCTGAGCCACTGGCAGGCTTAAAACCCCAATGTTGTTTTAAAGTGTATGTTAACCCCAACTCTGTTTACTTAATGGCAATGGAACATTGTATTTTCCTTGAGAGAAAATTGAGAAAACCTGGAGGGGGATTCTGTGGCTTGCAATAAATAAACACAAATGTGAAATCGAACACTACCCGAATTACAAGAGCTAAGTACATGAAACGCCCCCAGTGCAAACTTGTCACTCAAGTGGCAACTGTCAAGAGTTGGATGCTTTTCATAAAGCATAGTTTTAGCCTTTATCTTAATGGCAGTGCTTTGTTATGATTGACCTCCTTCTGGCTGGAAGCCCACTTAAACTAAACAATACTATTCTGTTCTGAAGAGGGCGAATAGAGAAAGCATTGTTACTTGGTAAAATGTCTTTGGACTGAATCCCAGATGGGAAGGAAGTGGTGTAATTACTGTACTCAATACAGAGCGCTGTAGGGGCACATAAGGCAACCAGTTTGCAGTGAACAAGGAGGAATCCTACACCTCTGCTGACTGTGAGGCTCCACTAACTGAGCAATTTTCATATTACTGTTTTATTTGTTCTGCTTAAGCAAAAAAATCTGCACTTGACCACTGTAAATGACAAATTCAAACCAGGCTCCCGAAGCTAATAAGGGGGAAAAGAGCCTGCTCAGCTCACAGTGGCGTTTTGGCACTGGTACCACAGTCAAATTAAGCTGTTTTTTGTTTCTTCTTTACCTGTAGAAGGTAAGCCATGTTCTCTTCCACATCCCCCCACATTATCTTCTGATTACAGCTCCATTAAATATAGTCTGTGCTAAGAAATGTGTCTGATCCCATTGCCATAATCTCTGCTTTTGAACTTCTCACAAAGTAATGTATAAATGTCATTTTAATGTGTATTTATTATGATATGCATTTCCCCGAGCACTCTTTTTATAAAATAGCATAGGAAGTACATTCATTACAAAGCTTTACCATACTGTGATGAGAGACTTCTAAATGGAAAATGAAATCAGTTACACTGTTCTGATTCAGTTTTATCTTAAAAGCATCTCAACAGAGAAGTGGGGAAGGTGAGTTATTCCACATGTATCTACTCACTGTGAGAAATGCTTTTTGCCATGCACAGCTCAGTCTTAACAGAAATGGGCAAAGGACATGGGAGGAATTATTATTGCTATTTTAGGAAGAAGTAACACAGACATACAAATCCAGCCGCTCAGGAGGCTGGACATAACCAGGAACTGGGTGCAGCCTCGTAACGTGCAATCCAGGTGCTTTCCTCCCCAGGATAGGCTCCAGTTTAGACAAAAGCTTCACTATCCTGAGGGCCATCCAAAATCAGACACAGGCAAGGTTCCCATCCCAAGAGAACCCCCTGGGACAGAAGACTGCAAAGCATTTTCTCTGGACTTAGTTTTAGTTCAGGAGCTCTATCTCACGATGTAAGCCATACAAAATGAAGTGTATCCTCACTTGAAAGAGGTGAAGAGCAGCATGTTCAGGACAAATCTGGGTGGTTCTGTGGATCATATGCATTAACATTGATCTTATGTTAATATCAGGGCCTAGCTATCCTTTGAAAATATGTAAGAGGTGGTTTGTAGCCCTTGCCTGACTCTGTAAGTTACTCCTTTCTGGTTGGAAACATAACAGCAGGAGCTTTCCCTCATTTTTATGCCATCTTCATTAAGAGCTTCATGGTTTTTAAGCAAAGAACAGCCTGAATGGGTTAACTCCAGAGGATGTGGCCCAGTTGAAAAGAGGCTCCCAACCAGAATACTTTTAATGTGGCTGCAAAAAGTGTTGGGAACCAGTGAACACCTACAGCCCTTCCAAGGGAGAAAGACAAAGTGGTCATAACTTGGGAGAAAAATACTCTGCCTTGCCTATGAGGTGTAGGCTTCTCTTCTTTCTTAGGCTGAATCATTTGGTTTTAAAAGAGGAAAACCATAGGTTTCTCATTTAAATAATAAGCTCCCTGGGTCCCATTTGTTTGTCATGCAACTTTATCCTCTATAAGTAACATGGAAAAACTGGAAGTGCCATGTTTTGAATGGGTGCTTTGTTTCAATGTGAGAGAGGCAGCTCCAGCAGTTTTCTGGATCCCTGATGTGTTTTTGAATGGCATCCAAAGTTTGGGTCAGGATAGACAGGAAGCCAGATGGGAATGTTTCTGTATTTTCTGAGTCAAATTGCTTCCCATGCTGTAAGGAGTTTCACTCTCTGGAGAACCCAGCTGCGATGGAGTCAGAGCCTTTAATTCCTGTAATGCTGACAGATCTACCAGCGGCTGTGTTGAAGACATACATGTTCTTGCCTGGTGGAGCAGACAGTGGTATCCTGCATGTTTGGATGGGCATTCGTTCCTGGAAAACTTCTGTGGAGACATACGTGTGGTCCAGCAGGAGTGAAGGGTTTGGTGCCATGTGCAGAAAGATGTATGTTTTCATGCATATGGTGATTATTTGAGACAATCACTGGCTTAGTGCTCAGCTTTCCTTGGGGACCAGCTTTTCATGATATCTGGTGTTTTGTAAAGGCCCATGCACTTAGACAGAGGAGCTGGAAGTCAGCCACAGGGATCAAACTTAAATGGAAAAAGATGTAGGTTTTTCAGAGTGTGTTTTACGATACTCACTTTACTGGAACAGTTTCTCAGAGGTCATCGTTGATGGGCACAGAGGCAGTTTAGCAAGGAAGCATTCTAGCAGCATGGCTGCGGTTTATTGCTGGTGGGCTACTAGATTAGGGAGAAGATTGTAGCCAATGGAATTGGAGGAGTTTGGTGGGAGCTGGAATTTGGATAGATCTAAAGGGGACAACTTGTTGCTTGGATTGCTTCTGGTAATGAAATCACTTTTGACAAGTCAGAGGGAGATGCTGGGCTCCAGTACACTGGCTATATCCACAGTGCTCAGGTTGCTATTGGATGAACATAGGGAATTCAAAAGGCTCTATCTTAACTGGCTTTACTTAGGCTGTAGGTGGGTTATACTGGAGCAGTAACACATTGAAAGTAACAGAGCCTTGGCCAACATGGTCTAGGGTGAGGCATCCCTGCCTACGGCAGGGGGATTGGAACTCGATGATCTTATGGTCCTTTCCAACACAAACCATTCTGTGATTCTATGTACATTCCTAACAGCAAGGTGTGGGGCACTGGGAAATCCCATCGTGAAAACAAAGAAGAAATTGATTGAAAACACTAAAGATAGTGTTTGGTGTGTTTCGTGCCTGTCCCTTGCAGCTGAGGACTCTCCCTTCCTTCAGTTGCCAAGGGGAGAAGTGGCCAGTTCTGTCAAACTTTCACAACTGTGGGGGCTGAAAGCACCAATCCAGGGGAGAATTTCCAGAGCTTTGGAAGACCACCCCCTGCTCCCTGAGGTGACTTGTGAGTGGTTTGAGCACCCAAAGTGGGGTAGGTCCTCAGGGCAATGCACCAGCACTGCACCATCCCCCATACACGTCACAGGCAGGGCCACGCCATGCAGCTTGGACAAGAAGTTGAAGGGTTGGGTCCAACAACTTGGAAAATAACCTGTGCCTTGCTAGCACAGCCTCGTGCAGCAAATATGAGGTTTTAATTATTGTCCCCTCTTTGCATACTGGCCCCTTACAAGCAGCGAACTGCTTTTGAATGGAGAGCATTGGAGTGTGATTTTATTTTCCTTTTTTTCCCCTCTAACCTACTTTAACTAATTTCCAGGATGCTGGCAATTGACATGAATTATTTATACCGCTGCAAACCTTGTGTTTGGGATGAGAAATCCTACTGCCAGGCTTCCTGCTTCTAATAAGCATTCCTTTCACTGCATTATCTCCTCACACAGCCCAGGGCTGCTCTTGCCAAGGCCCCAGCTGGTGTTACTTGATGATTTTGTGGCGTGGGGAGCCTGACTGCTGTAGTGGATCTGTGAGCTCGTGCGTTGCTCATCAGCACGGAGACACAGGCTCCTACCGCAGCAAAAGGAGGGGGGAAGCAGAGGCGGAACCCACCGTGGGATTGAGTGACAGAAGTTCTGATTTTCCATGACCTGCTGTCTTGTCTTGCTACTCGAACCTGTGCAACCTGAATGTAAAATGCTTCCATCTTCCTCCCCCCGCCACCCAGTCTGGATGACAACAGAAGGTGAAACAGGAGGACAACCAGCGCAGCCCCTGGAACAAAATGCTTTGAGGTTCCTAAATCTGTCTCTGTCACACTGGATCAATTGCCAGGGCTTACGCCACCACCTCTTTTTGTTCATTTGGAAGATAACTCATTCCTTAACAGCTGAAATGGCTTCTGACAAACCTCCCCTTTGAAAACTGTGCTCAAGGACACTGCTCTTCCACTGTTTGCACAGGCAAAGATATTCTGGAGAGGATTTTTTTTTCCCCCTCTCTTTTATCTGAGGCAGCATAATAAAATACCTTAGATAAACAAATTTATTCTTGGAGGGATGTTTATTAAGCGCTGGCAATCCCTATGATAAATAATTTCTCTGGGAGGAAAAAAAAGAAAAGGAAAAAACCCAAGTAATAAGTAGGCCAAGGAAATGATGCGAGTGCAGGGGATAACACAGGGAGCAGAGGCTCCTCTTGGCTGCAGGGGGCTCTGATGCTCCCGCAGTGCCATCTGCGGGGATGGGCATGGGGGTCTGCGGCAGGAGTGGTTCTCCCATCTTTAGATGCTCATTTTCTGAGGATTTGGGAAAAGCGGCGAGACAGCACATGGCTGTGTCCCTGTGGGAGACCCTTGCATTCACATGGTAGATGGTCCCAACCAGCTTAAGCTGTATGTCACCAGCTGGGTGAGCAGTGCAAGAAATCAATCAATAGTATATGAGAATCACTGGTTTATTCTGTTAGTGCAGAAACCAGAGGTGGGTTCCACAGTGGGAGGTGTGAGGGGGAACAGTTTGTGTCAGTTTGAGACAGTTATTTTGTTTTCAGTTGTTTCAGTGAAATGGAAACCACTAAACTTTCATTTTGGGTCAACCTGAGATATCCCAACTGATGAGCTAGGTCCAGACTGAAATGTTCTGTTTTGATTTGGGGTTATTTAACTTCTGCTTTTCCTCTTTCCTTTCAATTTAGATGACTTTTAATGTGAGGAAAAAAGTGTTTAAACTCACTTCAAAGTGAAAAACAAAGTTTCTTTTTGAAAATATTGAAGGGATACACTTCATCCTTCCCAAAATGAGGCAAGTCATTGTAGGAGTCCTGAAACACAGTATCTTGAACTCTTTGTTTCCCTTCTGCCCAGTTCATACTCTCTTTGCTTCATCGACAACCATTCACGGAGTTCATCTGCCATTTGGTTAGATCTCTTTAAAAAATCAGTTTCTCAGCAAATTTATTGTCTGTCAAACCTCTATTATTCAATGAACACACCATTTTACTAGTGAAGAACTGAGTTACAAAGTTATGTGCTCCAGATTACAGTGAAACGTGTGGTGGATCCCCAGAGACTGGGTCCTTAATCTTGCAGCCCCTCTTTCCTTAACAGATGCCATAGCAGTGCTTCAGCAAGCTGATGTGTAACTAGCTGTTAGGGGCTGCACAAGGGTTGGTACTCCAGTAGTGGGAGGAAATTGGGTGACTATTTTTCTTTGGAAGCTACTCTAATAAATGATGCCCATTGCACAGCAGGGTCAGCTCTGTAGGTTGGTTTGGCCACTGAGCACAGCTGAGCTCCAGAGTTTTGGAATGTGAGAGGTGAAGATGATCCTTTCAGCTGTACTGTTAATGACTGGTTTTTACATTGCCTGAGGTTAGAGAGAGCTCCAAGAAGGTATTTTGGTGTGTGCATAGGAAAGACTGGTTAAATTTGTTACACAAGTGTGAACCCCAAGATGGCTGGGATAAGCGGAAGCATGGCAGCACGACGATGTGCTTTCTCTGTGTACTTTGGGATTTTTAAAGAGGCTGATGGGATACCAAAATCCCACTGAAATTTATTCTTGCAATAAAACTAGGTTTTCTGGAAGACAATCCACAGCAGCTTCATTTCATCTTCTCACAGGTTGCTCTGAACCTCTGCACTGTGCCTTTTGTAGGTGTGGGGAAGCACACAGGCTGTTTCTGTTCAGGGTGCTGCTTCATTTCTTCTGCTGTCTCTGAAGTTTGTAGGTAACAACTGGGCAGTTGCTGACTGCAGTCTTAGCATCATTTCTGCAAGTCTTCCATCTGTAATATGGTTTTTGTATCATGTTTTCTAAGGAAGAGCCTGGATTTAACACCAGTTAACCAGGTCAATCTAAATAGCCACTGCAGGCAAGAATGAACAGATGAGTTGTCCTGGCTCTGGTTAAAACTATGCCTAAGCTTAAAGTACAAAAGGGAAGAGTGGTTGTGGCCAGAGGGAAAATTCATCTTTTAAAGGACAGAAGAAGTTAGAATGCTTTAACTGATAGAAACAGGTACACAGGCAGACTTTTCTTCAGTGGATTTCAAATACAGAGCAATTTGCTTTATGCAATGGCAGCTGGAGCTCCCATAGGTCAGGCTGGGACAGATCCTCAGTGAAGGTGAAATAGCAGCTCCTGCTGCCTGCTGGTGAGCCTGCAGGCTGCCTAAATGTC
>JANHGB010034383.1:0-22977 GCA_026283785.1 Coracopsis vasa
GCCTTCTCTTCTCCAGGCTGAACCAGCCCAGCTCTCTCAGCCTGGCTCCAGAGCAGAGCTGCTCCAACCCTCGCAGCGTCTTTGTGACCCTGCTCTGGACTCGCTCCAACAGCTCCACATCCCTCTTGTGTTGTTCCCCCAGAGCTGGATTCAGGACTGCAGGAGGGACTCTAATGAGAGCGGAGTAGAGAGGGAGAATCCCCTCCCTCAACCTGCTGCTGCTATGCCTGTGGTTATCTCTCCCTCAAAATATTTTGCATTCCAGCATTCAGTGATGGATGTATTTGACAAACTTCATGTTTCACATTAAAACCAAAACAAACCACAGAAGATTCATTTAGTACGTTGTTGCTTTCATTCTCATCTGGATGGTGGATGTGGAAAGCATGTTTATTAGCATGACAGTAAATCTTGCATCGAGTGGCTGATTAAGTCTCTGTTCAGATAGAGCCCCACTGGCCCTTGCATTTTGGCAGCGTTCCTGGGTTTGGTTCCTGTGGGGTGTTGTGGTCAGCAAAGCCGCGTGTGTTGCAGCAACCGAGTTGACCCCTGTAAATGAACAGAAGCAGAGGGTGCCTGATGTGAATTTCTTTTAGTAAATCCTAACTCCTGCCAGTCAATTACTGCTTGTACCAGGGCTGGGACATCACGTTTGTGTTATTTCTCTTCTGTAACTGTTTGCTTTGAAGGAACTGTGTTTCTCAGCTTCATATTTATGCTGCTGGTTAGGGAGTAAAATTAAATACTGTCTGAACGATAAAACACATTGTCAGTGTACCAATAAAGCTCCAAACATCTGTCTGCTGCTTACCCATTTCATCTGTCCACACTTGCAAAATGGTTCTCTTTATGTTGTTCCATCCTTATAAATTTGCTATGATTCGAGTCTTCCCTGTATGCAGAGCAGCAACGTGATGTATGAACTGCTTGCTTTTGAATGATTTGTGATGTATGGAAGCCTGATGATGGTGAGTTCTACGAAAGGTCTTTCAGAGGATACAAACTGTGAAACAGGAGAAAGTTTGCAGATGTTTGCTAAAGACCTGGAAGAAATAAATAGCAAGGAGAAAGCTTGTTTTCCTACTGACTCCCTGTAGACTGTGGTGCATAGTATTTTCTGTGGCAGTATTTTATATGGCTCTCTATGGGGCACAGTTAAAGCTTTAAATAAAAGATATCCCATGTGATAACTTCCACTAAATATGTTGACATTTTGTATCGTTGCTTCTTCTGAATGTAATAGGCAAATAGCAGATAACATGGCAAAGTTGGCTTCTGCAGTTCCCACTTGTGCCATTGCAGTAGCAGTGCAGTGCTTGAGAGCAGGGAAGGATGCTGCTGCTTCAGCGTATTCACATTTCATAGAATAGAATCCCAGACTGATTTGGGTTGGAAGGGACCTTAAGGCTCATCCAGTTCCAGCCCTCTGCCATGGGCAGGGACACCTTCCACTAGAGCAGGTTGCTCCAAGCCCTGTCCAACCTGACCTTGAACACTGTCAGGGATGGGGCAGCCACAGCTCTCTGGGCACCCTGTGCCAGCGCCTCAGCACCCTCACAGGGAAGAACTTGTGCATAACGTCTAATCTCAGTCTCCTCTCTGTCAGTTTAAAGCCATTCCCCCTTGTCCTGTCCCTACAGGCCCTTGTAAAAAACCCCTCTTCAGATTTCTTGTGTACCCCCTTAGGTATTGGATAGCTGCTCCAAGCCTGGAGCCTTCTTTCCTCTATGTGAAGAAGGGAGGCAGAGTAAGATACCAAACAATCTTATTTTAATAAAAGTTATCACCCAGACCTTTGATTTTGGAGCTGAAATACTCATAGCACTAAAACAATCTCCTCCTTCCTGATGTTTGTTTTTCTAGTTTACCTGCCTTAAATGTATGACTTCAGGCAGCTCTGTTCTGCAGCAGCATCCTCAGAGCTCCCATCAGTCTTTTCAGCAGCATTTTATGATGGATCCATTTTTTTTGTCCTTTTTAAGAAAAGATGGACATTTTTCTGTTTTGCCAAGCTCCACCTTTCCTTCCCTGTGGCCTGTCCCTTTGTAAGTCAGATCAGTTTTGTCATCTTCTCCCTTCTGCTTTTACTTGTGATTCCCATCTCAGACAGTGGTGGTTCCTGTCGAGGCCGGTTAGGCAGGGGCTGAAAGGGGAAGAAGTCTGTGCCAGGACCTGGAGGCTGAAAGGAGCCTTGGGAGAGGGCACAGACAGGGATATTCTGCTGCTGCCCACTGGACAATATGAAGACGTGCTGGAGTTGCCCTGTTGCTACTTACACCTTCCTGTTGGCTTATAAATCCTGGAGGAGAAGAACCGGAATACAAAACAACATGTTTGTTCTCCAGTGTGGTTTGTGTCTGTGTGCGTACTGTCTATAAACGTGAAGGTATGTTGAGAAGGCTGCAAGTTGTCAAGCCTCAGGAATGGTTTGCTTTCCTTCATCCAAATGTCTTGCTACAAAACAATTTCCTTTGCTCCTTTTTGCCTCATTAGCTTGTGTGCTAACCTTTTTATTTTGGACTCTGTCATGAAGATGTTGATAGCTCCAGCGCGTCTCTCTTTCCTGTTATGTCTGTGTAATAACACTGTCATTGTGTTTTCCCTCTCTACAACTTCAATGTTCTTCCTATCCACGCTCTCTGGATTTCAGTGCTTTCTTCTTTGATGTGATCCTTGTTTCTGACAGTTGCCCCTGGTATGTGCAAGTGTCTCATCTTCTCCTGAGTTGCAGCATGACCCAGACAGTCTTGTTCTTCTAATTGTCTCTGTGCTGCTGTGGACCTCTCGTTTTCATCGCAAGTTGATACACAGACTGGTTCTGGCATCCTGTTTGCTTCCCCTGTTAGTTTTTAGTCTCTCTAAGGTGGTAACTTGACTGTTGAAAGGACGGAATGATTAAGGTAATGTTTTATGGATCATTGGGGGGAAAAAAACCCCAAACCCTATCAGCTGCTTTTGTAATTTCTGCAGGAGATTATTAAAATGTATCTCATGGCTTCAGTATTCTCTCTCTGCAGTCATTGTTCTCAGCCTTTCAAAGAACATTCTGGAAAATGAAGTTTTATCATTAAGATTACATTAAAGTGGATTACAGAAAGGAAGAGCAAAGTACGAAGAGTCTCAGTGGCTCAGAACAGAAAGATGTTGGCATCTCATTCTCAGGGCTGGGGAACGAGGAACATTAATAGGCTGATAAACAGAAATGACTTTTTCTCTTTAAGGTTTAAAAGGTTTACTTTGAACTTGCAAAGATTTAAAAAGTGCCACTTCTCTGAGCTTATGTTGCATGGAGAACTTTGGGCCTGCTCCGTTTTTATTTAACACTTGTTTGGAGTGAACAGTTACTTTGGAAAAGCCATACGTGTCATCATTGGGGAAGGAGAGGGCCCACATCTAACCTGAATGGTGTTTGCTGCTGGGCACCTGCTTTCACATTCTGGTTTGTGTTAATAGGGAATATAACTTTCTATTTGGGTTTTTGCTTACATAGTCAGTGTATGTGGTATTTGGTGCAGTTTCTGGAAGAATTCCCAATCTCTCCTAAGAGAGAAAAGAAAGGATCTCAATAATGTGCTTTGGCATGGTGTGGAGAGTTGTGAGGAAGTTGGATTTCATGCTTCCCGTAGCAAGGGAACCTACGGTAACAGAGTCAGTTCAGAGGGTTTGAGTGTTGTCTCTGCTTTCATAGACATCTCTGGCATTTAAACTTTATGTACGTTAACATCACATTTGATCTGAGGCTGAAATATCTACAGATGGTGATGTTCTTTCCAAACACCATGCAATGGCTGAGGAAATTGCCCATTTGTCTGTCTTTGCTCAACTTTTCTCATGGTTTAAAATAGTCATTTCCCCACCCAGTTTGAGGTGTGTATCTGAGTGTTTTTCATTATTTCAAGACGAAACCTAGCACCTATCTCATTTTTCTTTATGAATGTCAACTCAGTCATCATCCATCAGCATTTATAGAAATAGGGCACAATATTGGGAGATTGGGGAAAAAAGATTTCTCTATTGTCCTATCAAAATGTTTTGCAATAATCAGATGTGAGAGGCTGCCTGGTTTTGTAGTACTTAATCTTCTGTTTGCATTTCTTCTTCTTCTGTTCTGACTTTAATCAGGACTAAGTTTATTTGATAGAGCAAATAATGTTTGCAGTAGGGTTTCTGTAGTGGGATTTAATTTGTTCTAACATAGTTGATGAGGTTTTTGTACTTGTATTTACCCTGTGCATAGAAAAGGTTGAGCAAACCCTAATGAATGTTAACATAGTAGCTGAGGTTACCTGCTCTCAGCCACCCATTCTGCCCTGCATTGGAGGTTGACCTGCTGCAAACTTGATAGGCTGGCACTTAGCCATGAGCACTTAGTACAAGCTTAGCAAAGTCTGGCTTAATACAGGCCCCGTGGAAAGGAGGGTAAGAGTTTTAAGCCTAAGATTTTGAGAGGCACGGTGCGATGAATCTTCCTGTTACATATTAAGGTGTTGCCCAAATTGTGGCCATCAACTGTAGATTACTGCCAGCCTAAATTGCCCCTGGAGGGGTGTTTAAGGTATAGGATGCTGTATTGTGAACTGAGGGACCAAGGTGTGAGCATGGGTTAGAGTTTGCTATGCAGAAGGATGGGCTGCAGAGCAAGCAATTTAGCAGCTGCAACTTCTGAATGATGTGTGCTTTGTACACTGCAAGTGATCACTTCTTGAGTGACACATATGTGCTTGTGACATTTGACATCTTGGTTGTACCACTGAATTTTGTCCCGTATTTCAGAGGTGCCAGGGCTCAGCCTGCTCGTGGTCATTTTTTGGGTGTTGGCTTCTTTTAATATGGATTTACTTAGTGGAATCTGATAAGAATTGATTCTCTGCTTTAGCCTGTGGAATTCTTGCATTGTTCAGTAAGAAAAAGGCAAGTGTTTCTAGTAAGTCTCTATGAGACTAAACTTGAGATACTTGCTTGAGGGTAGGATGGGGAAGGGAACGTCCAGTGCAAGTCTGGTGCCACTTCATGTTCCATCACCATAGATACTACTCTTGAGCACAGATTCCCTTTTTAACTGATTAATTAAAACAGAGCCAAGGAAGTAATGGTGCCCTAGTAATGAAATTACACATTTTCAAATGCAGATTTGAAGCCCTCTTGATGAACTTTCCCACCTGAATGCAACAACAAAGAGACTATTTCATAGTCCCTGATTATTAAATTGGTCTGTGAATAGTTCCAAATCGAACTGGAGCTTTAAACAGGCTCCTAATTCATCCAGTGTTTTAAAATGCATATTTTTCTTCAAGGGGGGAGGGTTTTGAGGTATGAATTCCTACATAAAGAAGTATGATTTGGTGACCTGGCAGTGCAGAATGTACTTGATTTATGCTGAGAGTGTCTTTTAAAGCAGAGTTCCCTTTTGGATGTGTCTCCACAGTGCCTTACAATAGTGCTTGTTTATGTAAAAGCATTTTTACTTATTTTCTTTTAATTGTAATGAAAAGAATACCCCTCTGAAGCATTCAGCAATTTTCCAGTCCTGTTTTTAGCATTAGAGCAACAAAGATCTTCTGTTACTGAGTAAGGTAGAGATGTTGCTTTTGATCTTTCTCGCTTGCTTAAGGGTTTTTGACTCATGTGCAATGCTTTTCTTCACGTCCTGTTCCCTCTTTAAATACTTAAAGGTAGTGCAGGCTTGGTTAAACTTGTCATACTTGTCTTATGAACCAACTCTTAACAATCCCTAGAATGATTTCACTTTTACTTTGGTATTGATCAAGTACTTCGCCAGCATCTTTGATCTGTGAGGAGCTGCTTGGTGCATGCCTTGGAATCATGCCTTGCTATGAGTGTCCCAGCAGCAGACTGAGTGTCTGAAGGGCACACATGAGGAACATTTCCAGGAATACATGGATAATTGTGCATCACCACATCGTGCTGCACAGAGGGCTGGGAAGAAGAGGGACCAAGCTCTTCTGCCTTAGTTGAGTCATGTCCACATTGCAGAAGAAGTGCTAATCACCAGGCCTCAGAAGACATTTCTCTTCCAATCTAGGTTGCTGGCAAGTGCAGTGTGCAGGTGGTGGCTATAATTACTTGCTGAGTATTCTCTGTCTGTCAAAGCAGATCATATTAAACCTCAGGTTTACTTCTACTTTGTTAGAAAAAGATTAAAAGGTACAGTAGGACCCAAGACTGTGCCTCGTTTGTTGGAAATGAGGCATCTTCTCAAAGGCAAATGGGTTGATTTTGAAATAGATATGGAATTACTTAAATGCTTTGTATATGTGAGGTTCCAGTAATTGTCTTGTGCTGAACAAGAAGGCTGTCACTGGGATGGTTCTTCTATCTTTTTCTGAGAACAGCTGGTAATGAGACTGCAGCTACTCAGTTTCCAGTGGTGCAGCTATAAGATGAAATGGCACCAGCCTCAGTGTCCTGGTATCATGGTGATGTTTCTCCTCTCAGGTTTATCTCATTTGTCTGACTAAGAGGCAGTGCTGAAGGTCTCACATGTCTGTATTATCTTTCTTAGTGCCCGAATCCTAGAGAAGGCCCGGGTGCAGCTACAGGAGGACATAATACGGATTCAGAGCCAGCTCTTGGAGGAGAAGAAGAAACGTGAGCAGCACGAAGCACTGGTCAGGCGGCTGCAGAAACGTGTGCTGCTGCTCACCAAGGTGAGTTGCTGGCTAATGCTTGGAAAAGCCTTTCCTTCTTTCTTTCCCCTAGGTGCAGTTCTCTTTTCTTTGCTCACCTCTGTAACTGGTACTACAAAGTTGCCATGGAATCTTGGTATAGTGAGGAAGAGACATGAAACTTGTGTTTAGGACTGCATTAGAGTAAAAGTGCTAGTACATCCTAAGGCTCTGCTGGTGTTCCCCCATCTGGGCTCATGCTGTGGTGGTGACATAGGACTTTGTCTCAGGTTTGGCATTTATGTGATGGCAGAGAATGGACTCAAATTGTCACTAGAGTGCTTTGAGCCACTGAAGGGAATTTGTAATGGCTTTGGCTGCATCACCTCCTTTCCTAAAGGGAACAAAACAACGACACCTTGTCAACTCTTCCTGTGGAAAAACAATTTACAGAGAGGACGAGATTTGCCTTCCTCTTATGCTGAAAGTCTGTTGGAATGTAATGGTAGGCACTAGACCAGTAAATTGAAAATGCGTCTTCAGGTTCTTTCTATAGGATATATCAAAGAAGTCTGCATTATCCTGTATCAGCTGTGCTGTCGTGATGAAATCCTATGCAATAATTTTGAAGTCTGTAGAGCATTGAAAATTTCATATTCAATTCTGATACTGCTCTTTCCCCAAAGGGAATAATAATTCTCTCTAGTGGAATGGTGGTTACTTCACTTCCCAAGAATACTCCTTCCAAAACTTCACTCTCCCTGATGTTATAAAGCTGCTCACCTCAATAAGCTCATGCGTGTGCATAAGGTCAGACTCAAGCAGTTAGAGCATATGAGAGGGTGTATCTGAGCAAGAGAGGAAGGAGCTGTTCTGTTGCTTGTACTTCGGGCTTTAAATTTCCAGTGTTAACTAAAGCATTTTGATCCATTTTAATTGTGCTGTACCTAATTCTGTGTAATTCCATGTCATTGCTGAGCCAAAGAAGCTGTGCTATATGATGTGGTAAGCAGGGCTTCTTGAAGCATGAAACAACTGCTTTACAAGAGGATATTCTATTAGATCTTCTGGCTGCAGAATTTGATGCCATGGAGTGAGGAGAGAGAAATGACAGCAGTTCTTTCTGCTTCACACTGAGGCAGGCACTGCAGTAAGGGCTGGATGGACCAAACTCTCTCCATGAAAACAGAAAAGGCATCTCTTCTCCACAGTCTCTATAATACCCCCAGCAGCAGACAGCCCTCCATGGTGTTCTAGTTTGGTACTGCCATGGCTGGATATGACAGAGGTAGGTACAGAACCCAGTAAAAATCCTTCCTTTACAACCTTGTCAGCTCTCTGGCATTGTGCTGGGCTGCTCAGCCCTGGAGAAAGTTTCTCAGATGGTTTCTAAAATATTCCCTTTGTTAACTTACTTCCAGCCCTCAGGATGTTTTGTCATAGAATACAAAATATCATTACTTTCCTTTAAGTACTGGGCAGAAAGACAGCAGTACTTTGTCAGGTAATGGATTGTACCCTCATTTATTGAAAGACAGAGCCTTTGCTTTGTTTGCCATCCTCCCCCTGAAGAGTTGGAAATGTCCTTCATCAGACCATGGCAAATGAACTTGTGTTTTGACAGGGGAAGTTTTCACTGTGCTGATTCCTCAACTGACCTGTTTTAAAAGAAGAAAGACTTTGCTGTTCTCTGAACATTTATATTCCATCCAGGGAATGCGAGGGGTCCTTTGTGAAGAAGTACACGCATTATGACACTTGGGCAATCTCTCCCTGGCACCGTTTCTCCCACTGGTTGCTCTTCTCATGCGAAATCAGAAGAAGGAATTTGATTTAATTAAAAAAAGTCTGATATTGTGATTTCAAATGAGCTTGAGCAAATATATTGCCTGTCAAAAATAATTATTTTACATTGAAAGCATATCACCTAGAATGGTATTTAATCATCTCATTAGTGGCATCAGTGGTACTGTGCGCTTCTATGTAATTTGAGAATAGAAGAGATGAACTCTCTCTATTGAATCTTTGTCTTGTTAAATAGGACTGTGAAAATCTAATTTGGGGGAGACTATTATATATATGATTGAATTGATATTGCTTTTGATAGTGTGATTTTTGCATTTGTGTATATTTGACCCTCTGCTAAGGCAGTGAATCTGTTTCTATATACTGAGCAAGTGAGGACTGAAAAGCATGAGATATGTTTAACAGTGTAAGTTTAACGCAGTGACAGCTATCCTCCTTTCTTTGGGCTCAAATTGTAACGTGGAAGTCTCAGGCCTTGAATATGTTTTAAAAGATCCATAGAAAATGACAAACTGTTCATCATTTGGTAAGAGCAGTACCCAGTATTTCAGTAGTGAACACACTCTTCAGGAGGTCCTTGCTTTACCATCCTGACTGCTCCTCAAGCTTAATTTTATGGCTATTATTTCTTTTTCGTCAAGATTCAAGCAATGCTGTTTGGCTTTTACAGATTGCTTGTCTCACTTCATAGAATCATTGAATGGTTTGGGTTGGAAGGGACTTTAAAGCTCATCCAGTTTCAACCCCCAGCCCAGTTCATTTTCTACTTGCCACAGTCTGGCTTCGTTGCTCTCACTCTTCCATTTCAGTGCACTTAACTTCTCTGTCCATTGCTTGCTTCCTCGCCTCATTTGCTTCTTTTGGGCTTTCTTGACCTTACTTGGGCCTTTCCAGTTGGTTTACTGTTTGGAATGGGCACAATTGTCAATCTAGGATACTTCGGTGACTCACTACAAATCTCTCTTCCCTGGAAGACCTGAGCAGCATTCTCCAGTCTTTGATGTACAAGTGCAGTGGTCCAATCAATTCCACCTCTGACAGTGGGCTGGTATAGGAGCTGCATCCAGGTTATTCCTGTTGACAAACTGCTGTTTAAACATGTTAGTTGATTACCTTCTCCCACATGCCCATGTAAATCAGGACAGTACTTCAGTTTTCTGATCTATGTGTTTGCAGTGAAACATAAGACTCGATTTGGCCACCCTAAAGGTTTTCAGACATTGATGGCTTGAAGGTATCTCCTGCAGTGTCACTCTGTTCACTTAAGGTGATGAAAAAGAAATTGATGTTTCTAGGGATGTATTCATTCCTGCCTTTAGGAATCCCCTTGGCTGGGTTCACTGTCTGTCGGGCTGTCTTTATGCTATGGCTTTGGTTAGAGTTTTAGGGAAATCTTTAATCTCTGCTTTATTACCCGAGGTAGTTCTGATACAGCAGTAATAGGAGATATCTGAAATGCTGGGGAAGGAGCTAGTCCACCTCTGCCCCTTTTCCCTGTTTGATTTACTGTTGTATTGGCTTTGAATGCCATGTTTACCTACACAGTTCTGTATTTGACTTCTGTGTTGTCTTTAAGCTTGTGAGCATTTCTCTCTTTTTCTGAGAGCTCTGCACACAATTCCTGCTTTTTCTTTATGAAATAGACTTGTTAAAAACATGCAGTTCTGCTGCTGAATGACTAAAATTTGAATCCCTTAGGAAATCTTACATGACATATAGGTCTCCCGTAAAAAACCCTTAGTAAAAATCCTTATGTGAATGCAGGCAGCTGATTGAGTCAGTATTTAATGGAAACAAAGCTGTATTTGTTTCAGGAGAGCAGCTTTCGGAGGCATAAATGAACCTTATGCAGCAGAAGTGAGGTTGGAGGAAAGCAATAAAGGCCCAGTGAAGGGTTCACAAAGTTATCTGATGTAAGGGGCCTGAAGCTGGTTTACATGGATCCTTTTAGGGTTGTCAGCTGCTCGATCAGCCCTTAGCTGTGTTCATTACTTAGCTGCTGTTCAGGTTCAGACCTGCAGCCTCTTCTCCTGTAGTGACTCCTTAAAACAGTTATTTCTCCTGTGCACGGAGCTGCAGAGTAGGAACAGCCCATAACACTTGCAGCAGATTGGCCCAGACACAACATGCCCAGCTTTTCTGCAGCCAGTGTGTGACCCTTCATGGGAAGCTCTTGCCTATCTTCTGAGTACACCAAACCTCAAACTGTGAAGCCCAATTTCAGTTACTTCTTTATTCCAAATGAGCACAATTTGCTTCTCAAATTATAGACTTAGTCAATGTACACTGTCCTAATTGCATCCCTTGCTCTCATATAAGGCATAAGGCAGCAAATGAATTAATCTGGTTGTGCTGGATGTTGTTGTTTTGCTGGGTTTATTTCCCTTCTGTGCATGTGTCTGCCTTTGGGTACTCCACTGCCTGGAGAAGAGGCTGAAAAATTCCATCTTGTTTCCTGAGCTTTCCACCAGCTCATGTGATCCCATAGGAAATCTGTTTCCATTGAGACATAATTTAGACCATCACCATAAAAGTTGGCGATGGAACAAGTATTGATTAACCAACCCCAGCTGCCTGTTCATACCACATGTTCCTGGAGATATCTCTGCAAGAGTCAGTGCGAAGTGTGTAAGCGACTCCCAGAGCTGAGAATGGCAGAGATGCATCAGAAATGAGACTAGGTAATTAAACTGTTCATTAAGCATGGCAGATGTAGAGTTCATGACTTGATTTGCCATCTGCTTTGTTGTGTAATCAGTAAGGATTTAAAATAATGCTGACGGTTTCTCTGTCACACTGGGTCCTGCATTAGGGTTTTTCTTAGGAGGTAGATGATTTTAAAGCACAAAGAAGGATCTTCAGGTTCTGGAGGTTCAGTGAAGAAGGTGAAATAACCCTTTCCTTGGGGTATATAAAAACATTAAATATTGCACTCTATTACACTCAGTAGCGATAAAACCAGCCACTGGCAAAGAGATGCCTTGCAACAGACCACCTTTTGGGTGTTGTACCCTGTGCTCTGTGTCCAGGCACAGGCAGTTCTGGGGCAGAACTCTGTGTTCTGAGGACTACCAAATGCTCCTCGCTGGCTGTTATGATACAATGCTTTTCCCTTCCTTCAGTCCACTTCATGACTATATCATTTAAGCAGCACCATTACTCGTGCATCACCAGCTGTGCTGCCACTCCATGTGCTGCGACTGTTAAGTGCTGTCAGCCTGACCCTTGCCAATCCTTTACCTCTGCTCACCACATCTTCTCTTTGCAGGTTTCTCTAAACCCATGGAGGTTATCTTCCTTTTTATACCTGCAAATAAATACATTTTAAAGCAATTCCACTGCTCCCTCTTCTGTGATTCAGCAAGGCAAGCTTTGTCAGGTGAGGTGGTACTTACTGGATCATCCTATGTGCTTCAGAAGAGAGGAGACAAGGCACTCTGTGTCTGAAAGAGACTCAACAACCTTTTAGATTGAGCACAGTTCCCCTTAATTTCAACTTGATTATATTAATCAGTTAAATAATTCCAGCAAAAAGGTGAGTTGTAGTTATGGGCAGAGGGGGATGATAGCAAAGGGAAGAGAGAAGATCATTAACTGCTGTGTGACAGAGAAAAAAAGGGAATTGCTGCCTGTGGAGTACAGGGGGTTTGAACAGATCTCTGCTGAATTGTGATTCATAGTATCCATTTACATCATCAGTTTAATTCTCAGACCCCTTTTGCAGGGGACCTTTTAAACAGGTCAGGGATGAGGTACTTGATTTTATGACAGATCTCTTCTCTTCCCCCTGTTAGCTAGTGCTGTGCTGATGCCAAGTGGTTGTTGGGCTTTGTGCTCCTCTACACAGGAGTGTCTGGTTTCCTGGGTAAAGCATCCTAAGTTTTGTGAGGGGAAAGTGGGATTTGGAGGTCTGATTGCTGCTGTGAGCATTTTCGGTTGGGGTTGAGGAAATACCACCTTTTGTGTTTGCTTTTGTTGGTCTCCAACAGCCTTGTGTCTTGAGGTGCTTCAGGGAAAGAGAGTTCTGTGAGGGTTTTTTAACACAAGGGTGTTTCCTTTTTTTTTCCCCTGTATAACCCAAATTTCTTAATCATGTGTTTGAGTAGCTTCTTCCATTTATTTATTGTGCCATGTTTTAGTCCTGATCCATCTAACTCCTTCAGCAGCCTCCCAAATGCAGCAGCGTTGGAGGTAATCTGCTGTACCATGCTTTGCAGTGGATGCTCGACAAGAAGATTTTGCAAGTATTTATTCTGACAACAGCTTTCTTCTCTGTTTTTTGATCTTTTTAAATGTCTATCACTGCTCTACTTAACCTCTATGAATCACCTTGCTGTCTGCATTGTAAAGACCATGCTCTCACCTTCCGTATGGAACAGCTTTCTAGGACTGTCCCTGGAAGTGATCAGAAACCATGTAGATGAGGCCCTCAGGGACATGCTTTAGTGGTGGAGTTGGCAGGGCTGGGGGAAAGGTTGGACTTGATGATCTTAAAGGTCTTTTCAACCTAGGATTCTATGAGTCTCTGTTGACCTGATTTCAGAGTTCAAGAGTGATTTTCCTCCTTTGTCTGTACCCCCTAATTTGTCTGTTTCTGGCTTCTATTTCGCTTGCAATGGAATGGTCTGACTCTTGCTTTCATGCAAGTTGCTTCAGAAAATACAAAAGAATAAGTATAAATTCCATTGGTCTCACCATAAGCTGAGTTACACAAGTCTCACCTCTGCAGCTTCACCCTGCCCCTCTCCTGAACCAGCCCTAAGATGTAATTAAATGGTTTTGTCTGCAGTGCTTATGCTGCCCTTTCTGTAGCGATCCGAACCCCCACAATACTCCAATGGCAATTCTAGCAGAGATTCCTGCAATGACAGACTAACTTTGTGCTGATTTATCCTTAATGCTTCGTTATATTCATTACAACATCTTATTTGCATGCTTGACATTTTAAAATATTGTGTTTGGAATGTGTTATTTATTTTGAGACCTTTATTAAGCAACCTCAGTCTAAGGGTTTAATTGTTACTGATAGCTAAGAGTATAATTACCTCAGTAAAATATCATGACTATATTAAGCAAATGGCAATTGTGTTCCAGAATAAAATGAGTACAAGCCATTTTCCTATGAAGCAGGCTGTTCCACGAGGCCTGCGAATGTCATTTGCTGATACAAATGCAGAGTCTATAAAGAATGAATAAGGAGAGCTGAAATCAATGTGTTTGGAGAAGAGGCTGGCTGTAGTAGTGTCAAAGCGGTGCACAGAGAGCATTTGGAAGAAGGAAATATCTTGAAACCAGAAAATGTTACTGCTTCTCAAGAGATCTGCAGGTTTCTGAAAGACAGAAGTGTGTGTTCTGTGGCATGGCCTCCCAGGACACGGGAATGCTTTTCTTTGTTAGACATTAGCTCCCTTCCTTTGCCTGATTTAGCCATAGGTTTACTATTCACTTGTTCTACTCCATGAAGAAGGTTGCAGGGTTGTTGAATTCTCACTTCCTCATCCTGCTCCAAAATGACTTTGCAAAGTGTAAGAGCTCCCTTAGTTTCTGACTTGTCTGTATCTGTTGAGGGGATCTCTGGATCTGAGATGAGACTGAGCTTCTTTGGTGGCTTTGGGCACTGCAGATGTTTGAGAGCTTGGTCTGCCGTCACCTTCCTGCTTCCCATTAGATCCTCTCTAGCGAGATTGTTCTTGATCTGATGTTGCCCTAATTCTTTATAGCTAGTGGATAAATTTGCCTTTTCCCTGACTTTGAATACTCTACTTCTTTGTGTTCCTGTATGGGTACCTAAAGGCATCTGTCCCACAGAGGCATGAAGATGATGGGCTTTATTAGAGTAGAGCTGAGTCACCTGAGGGCTTTTGACATGGAAATGGTGAAAGTTAGCTTCAAATGTCCAGCCTGGAGGCAGAACATGAATTGACTCCTGGGCCTTGCTTCCCTTTCCCTTTCCGAAGCATGAAAGAGCTCATAAAAATTACGTTAGTCATTTTTGGGGAATCAGTTCTGTGGCATTCTTTCTTTTGCCTTTTTATGTACGTGGTAAAGTTTGTAATGATAAAAATACAGAGTTCATTACTACCATTACATCTGATGCTTTTGAGGTGGAGGCACAAGGACGGCCTCTGTATTCTTATTGATGTTAAACCTAACAATTTCTATTTAAGTGAGGTGTTTAGGGGGTTTTAAAGAATTTTATAACAATTCCAAATATGCAGCAAATGTCAAAGTTATGTGTTACTTCAGGAGGTATTTTTGAAGGACTATAAGAAACGTCGTATTTCCCAGAATATTGACTGGATTCTGCTTTGTTCTACCACCGCCAGGTATTACTGCTCAGTGCTGAGAGGTTAGAATATGACAATTAGAAACATACCCATAAAAGAATTTATTTGACCTTCAGTTCCCATTTTTCTCTCAGAGAAAGGGCTGTAGGACTTACAAAGGTAAAATATTCAATAAAAATAAATCAGGTTAATCCAATGTTATGGCTTGGAATTTAAACTCACCTGGGTCAGGTAATTCAAAGTTATAGTTCCCTTGATGCCTGTGCTGTAACATTGGTTCCTGGGCTCCTCAGCCCTGAATTATGAAGGATGGTTGAGTGGATAGGGCAGAGAAGCAAGGGGGAAGATGGATGGGTGGGATGAGGGAGTTATTGTTAAGGGAAGTCAGGCAGCACAAACCTCACTTCTGCACCCCACAAGCAAGGGAAGGGCGAACAGCAAGAGGTGGTTCAGTGAGGAAGTTAGGCACAGCATCCAAGGACAGGGGAAGGGATTTAGGATTTCTAAAGAGCAGGCTCTATAAAATACTAGCTAGGATAAGCTGCACAAAGGGCTTTTTGCGTTTCTTTGTTCCTCATATACTTAGGGTTTGAAGGCATTAATATCTGTGCCTCTCAGAGCGGTGGTATTGCCACAAGAGCTGCAGCTTTGAATCTCTGACTTCTCTCTGTTTTAATTCTCAGCCATAAAACTGGATTAACTGGGTTTGCTTCAAGTTGAATCGCAGTGGATTTTTTAAAGGATAGGAGAGAGAGATAATTAAGTAATTGCACAGTAGCTTATTTCAACAGGAGATGGGAGCTTCTGGTAAGAGCAGCTGCACTACTTAGACACCAGTCACTCAGAGCATCCTTTCAAATGAACACCCAAAAGCTTTATAAGATCGAAGGAGTGTTGGGAGAATTCAGGAGTTCAGGATTGCTCCTGGCACAGTGTCAGCAGCACCGACTGTTTTATTCAGTGCATGTTCACAGCATCTCAGGTCAAGCTTTGCTTAAATTGGTGAATATATTAGAAGTCAAATGAGTTTTCTCAAAGCATTGCAGAAATGGTCTTTGACCCATGATTTGTTTCACTGAGGAGAAAGGAACTGTTCCCTGTTTTATGAACGCATTTGCTTAGGTAGTATTTCAGATGGAGACAACAACATTATGTAATAGGAACTGTAGCATGTGGAAGCAATTTGGACAGTGGGGGAACTGAAACGTCATCTTCTGTCCATATGAATCCAGAGCCACAGGATTTCCCCAGAAATATCACTACCTTTTCAGTCAATAATTTGGAAAGAGATTAATGTATAAACAAAGTGTGAGGATGAGATGGGAGAAGAAAACAAGCTTTTTACACCAAGATGATGTTTATCTTCCTTCTTGTCCAGAGGAGGAGAACTGTTTTTATGAGAGGCTTACAATTTGTAGAGGTTGTATACAGGAAGTTCCTACAACCCTATGGAGCACTTAAGCTGCTTTTTAAGTGTAGGGAAGCACAGCTAAAGCAGTGTTTAAATGTGTCTATTACAGTTGTGTCTACATCTCCTTACTTTCCTTGGGTAATGAAGAAAAAGAATTGTCAAAGGATTCCAGCAAGTGCATCCCTTTGGTGCCACTGTGCAATACTGTGGGGAGCAGAGACTAAACCCTGCTTGGTCTTCTAGTCAGGACTGTTCTGGGTGCCCCAAGACTCTGTGGGAGGAATTGAGACAAAGTGGTTGAGGTGAAAGTAATTGAAAGGGGGAGTGTTTTTAAACTGATCACTTTTCTGCAAGGGTTTGAGGAGGTGTGTGCTGATCTCATGGCCAGGAGCTGCAGACACCCTGAGGGCTGGTTTGACATCGAGGGCAAGTATTTATCACAGATAAAGTTTAATTCTGCTGGTTTGCTGTGCCAGCCCATGCTGTAACTGCAGGAGCTGTTCTTTTGCTGCAGCTGAATACTCTTCCTCCTAAGCCCTTTGCTCTACCCAAGGTGTGAATGCAGCTTCCTCTTCAGTCTTCTCTACCCTGCGGATGGCACTCTGAAGCTCACATTCACTTGTCCTGAGTGCCTATAAGCAGCTGTAAAAACTAAATGTAGAAAGAATTGGATGACAGGACTTGGGGCTCACTGTCCTCGTGTACACTTGAAGGAGAGATTCACACTACAGCAAGCAGCAGGTCCTAGGTAGAGCACATAGGTTTGGATTGAGGTAGATGGGGTGTGCCCAAAGCCCTGTGTGCTCACCCTCCATAAGACAGTGCCATGAACTGATTCCCATTTCAGGGATTCCCTTCCTCCCTCAGAGCAGCAGCGTCTTCCTTCCATTGGCAGCAGCAGTTGGAAGAGTCCCAGCTCCTGCACCCTTTCTTGTCTGCCTCAGTGGGAGACACATGGCTTACAGGTAGATCCAGGACCAACAGCTGGTTGTTATTGCTTACATGGATGGGATTGTAGCTGGAAACACTAATTCTGTGCACTAAACACTGATAACACTGAAGATCAGCGTGAATGTGAAGTAACATTCCTTTCAGCATATGCACACAGCACAGAGCCGTGTTCTTTTACAGGCAACATGCAAAATGAGTTTGCACGATGTGCAGCTCTCAAAATGATCTAGTGTCTGAATGTGCAACTGAGGCAATTTCACTCTTCTCCCCAGTTGCTGGTTTTTCAGACGTGCATAAGCTGCAGGAATTCTGTTGTTTGTCCTTATAACAAGTTCTGTATGTAAATAGTATTTTCAGGTCTATAGATAGAAACACCTTATGGCTTTAAACCCATAGTTTTCTGTTGATAACATATTACCTTTGGAAACCAACTTTAGAGGTTGACATTTCTATTATATTAATTACAAATGAAGAAAAGCTGTGCTTGTTTTGTCACTAGGAAATGCCATTTGCAAGTTATTGGGAAGCTGATCGTGTCAGCAGTGTTATTGCATTATCCCTCTGTGAGGGCCACCACGACCAAATGGCAAGCAAAAAAACTGCAGAAAGAAAAAAGCAATTTCAGGAAATATAATGAAATCAAACCAAAATGCCTTTTATCCCTCTCCAATGTGAAGATGTTTATTAAGATAGCAAACGCAAGAGGTTGGTGCTGGGGGGAGATGCTTGTGAAGCACTCTACGTTGTGTTTTTAAATAGAAACCACCGAGCAAGAGAATTTGTGACCTTTTACATGAAGCACACAGGACCAAGTGGCAATGCTCCAGTGACATCTCTCCCACTCCTCGTTTTTACCCGCTGTAACCCTCCTCATCATCCTTCTCCCCCCTCCCCATTCTAGGCCGGAGGCTGTGCAGCCTCAGCCTGCATGGACCAAAGCACAGGGCTGGGGTAACCTCTGCCAGCATGGTGCTGTGAGGGGCTCCCTGGAAGCAGTTTCTTTTCTACCTACATTCACTCTGCCAGTCCTTTAAGTAAATCTCAGCTCTTCTGTTTGCTTCTAGCAAAATACCAAGCAACTCATCTCTTTCTTTTTCCCCTTTCCCTCCCAGTTTAAAGCCACAAAGCTGTTAGTTTTCTCAGGGCTGTTACGGGGAACGACAGCAGCTCCACATTCCTCTTGCTCTGCCTAAGTGTGCAATCCACACACAGCTTTGCTGATCAGTAGTGGTGATTGCCTCTTGCAAGAGAGCTGCCTGCTTTCATAGGCCTCTAAATAACCCTTTCTGCTCCTGAGCAGATGAGTGCCACTTGATGCAGTGGCTATTTCTTCTTTGAACGTGTGAGCCACTACGAGAGATGTAGAGCACCTGATTCTGCTCATCCCTGTGGTGTAACTGTGGCAGAGGTACCATTCACAGGTAGCTCAGTGAGTTGCTTGTAATGGAGTGTGTTCATCACACTTTAAAGGCCTTAAAAGAAATCTTTTCTACCAAAGAAATAATTAAAACCCCCAAAAAAGCCATTTAACCCACCCCCTCCTTTTATCTAGCTAAATGCGTTCCTTATGTAATATCTATGCACATGAATTTGTCATGTGTGGTGGTGACCCGAGGCTGTGTTTGCATCCCTTGCATTGCACTATTGGCTTTTTCCTTGCATAAAAGAGAACAAAAAAGAAAACTGCCAAATCCCCTGAAAGTATCCTAAGTAGGATGCTGAACAGCTGTAAATAATAGCCAGGTTTATGGTTTAACTCTCTAGAGGCTATGCAAGCTGCAGCATGTGCAACATATGTTCTAAACCTGATGTTTTCCTTCAGATAACACAAATGGAAATAGAGAAGTAATTAAATGTGCAGAGCTTCTCTGCCTTGCTTTCCTCCCTGCCTGGGCATGGGTGAGTGAGTCCTAAGGTTCTGAGGTCCTTCTGCTGCAGCCGTTGGTGCATCCTCTGTGACTTGAGTTGTGATTTCCATTGGAGTTCTCTCCTTAACATTGGGAATGATTTGATCCCTCTAATGGACCAGCTAAAAAGGACTCCTCTGAATCTGTCTCCTACCAAAAATACCCTGACTTTCTGAGGAGGTCTTTTTACATTTCACCTCACTAGGTTGAATTTGGGCTTTTCATTGTCAGCATTTATGCACTCATTACTTCTCCCTCTGCAGAAGTAATTTTTGTCTGATTAGCTTTCCTTCAAGGAGAGGGAACAGGGTATGGAATTGTTGCCCCTCATCAACCAGCAATTACACAGCCTTAGGTTTAACGTCAAACTGCTCCACTGAAGGAACTGGATCACTTAGCAGCAGCCAAACATCAAAGTACACATTTTCAGCTGAATTAGCAGTAACAGTGGATAAAGGACTTATTGCTGACCCTGGCCTGGTAGGTACGGGGTCATAGTTTGTTTGCTCTGTGGAGAATTTGGGATGCTCAGAACATGCAAGCTGCTCCTCCTTCCTCTGCTGTGGTTCTGCCTATGGATCACGGTTATTCCTCCATGTGACTGAACGGATGCCCAACAATCTGCATGAAAAGTTTGGAATTGTAATTAATATGCTAAAGGGAAGGCTAATAAAGTGAAATGTACATTCCAGAGTTCACACTGTTCATACAAATACAACTGCAGAAAAATGATATGTTCCCATTTTGCTGCATTGTCAAGATGTAACAAGCAGGATTACTGCTCTCCTCCTAAGTCCCAGGGAGAGCATTGGAGCTTACAAGGTTTATTCATCCAGACCAAGGAGTTGTTTTTTCTTGCAAGTTTTCCTCAAGAAGTAGTGATAAGAAGTTCTAAGAGAAGGAATCTTCTTGTTATGTTGGCAGTCCTTTCTCTCTTTTTTTGAGTCGTGAGACTTGGTCTGGAGTTAAATGTGTTATAAATATCTGAGTATTGATGCTTGGTAGACTTATGAGAGCTGTTGACAGCTAATGAAGGTTAAATACTGTCTATTTTGGGAACCTGAATGACATCGTCACTCATTTTAGAAGTACTCAATGTTTAGAGATGCATTTTTCCTTCTGTCATTCCTGTGAGATAGAGAAGCGCCATTATCTCAGTTATAAAAGGATGGGAAACCAAGAAGCTGGGATGAAAAGGCTAAAGACCTGAGCCCAAGTCAAACAGAAGTTCTGTGGCAGAGCTGATAAATCTTTATTGCATTTCCTACTGACAATCTTTGGGATTTATGGAGTTCCACAATGCAGACTGCAGTTTCCTGTGCCTTACCTATGTGACAATGACCTTCCTTCAGATAGCAAGTCCTTTGCTGTTACATGTGTGTATGTATTCCCCAACACTGCCCTGCTGCATTAGCATCAGCATTTCAGTGATTTCCTACCTCTGCCGACTCTTGTCATATCCTGGAAGCATCCAGTATAATTTCAGTGAACCTGTATTAGCACAAGGATGTGATTTTCTCTTAGGGCCACGTTGCTGAAGTGGTTTTGTTTGTGGAGGTTGTGGCCTGGTTTGTAGACATGGGCTAGAGTCCCTTCACTCCTCTCTGCAGGCCATGTCTGGCTGGCATGGCCATAGGGATACCATAGCTCCTAAGGGTGTCCAAACCCAATACCTAAGAGATTGTGGTTTAAAAGCTGCTTGCGTGCACGTTGCTTGAAATCTAGTGTTTTTTTCCTTCCACTTTGCATTAACTTGTGTTTGTGTGTGCTCACTGCTTATCGGCCTTTGCTCTTCCCTCATTATTAAGTTTTTTAGGTGCTCCAGAAGGCCTCATCCTTGTCTCTAGACCCTGCTCACATGAATATTTGATGTTGTCAGCACACATCTTGCTATTTGCCCCTGTTTTTCTACACTAATCAGAATCCTGTATGAAACTTCTGGCTGTAATCCCTGGGGCAGCCTGCTGCTAATTGCTTTCCATAGCAAGAGGAACGGTGGGCTCCTCTGTTAGCTACTCTTTACCAACCAGTATTTGACTCTCACATAATGATTAAAACTGAGGGGTACTCAGTCATTTCTATAGATTTTCATCCCTACATTCACTGATTCACTCTCCTGTGGGTTCTCTCAAAGAATTGTTAAATTACTTTAACAAAAGCCTGTGCTTATCTATCTCTATTTCATCTTGTTACACTCAACTAGAAAAGATGCTTTGTAATTCTGAACCTTCTCAACTAATTTTCGGGTAAAACTTCCTTGCCAATGACTCTGATTTCCCAGGACAACGTTATCTCCTCTTCCAAAACAGACAGGGGGATGTCTGCTGTCTCGTATCTCCCATACAATAGTAATTTTAAATGATAAATAATTTTATTCCTCTTATCTCCTACCACCTTTGTTATTTTGGTCCTGGGTGAATATCTGGCTTTGGGATTATTATCATTATTATTACTATTATTATTATTATTACATCTTCTCCTTAGCGCTGTTTGATTTCTTGAAGCATGTAGTTGCCTCTGGTTAAAATACAGCAGAGGACCTGTGCTAATTCTGGTCAGAGCTTGCATCAGAGTGCAGCTCCAGTCACTCCTGTTGCTTCTGACTTCTGATAGAGTCAAAGACTCGCCTGTACACAAGCTGTCCATCCCAGTTTGGTTTGGGGTTTTAAGCTTTCATTGTGTTGAAATTGTCTACTTTTGAAATATAAGTGATTATTATAGCTGTGGCTTTTACTGACTTGAAATTCTCCATTGTGGCTTACATTTCCATGCCCTTTCCTCACTTTATGCAAACATCACAACTTTCTGGTTTGATGTTTGCCTTTATTTTCATCTTTGTGTCTATTTTCTTTCAAATGTTGAGAAAGATGTGAGATGCTTTTGCAAGTTCATGTGTTGCAACCAGCAGTTTCCACAATGTTCACTGAATACCCCATGAGATTTAACACCGTTGCAATGAGTAAACAAATCCCTGTATTCCCAGACAAGCAAAGTATAACTGGGTCAGAGTTGCTGTCACTCCTGTTGATCTTGAATATGAATCAGTATGGTGAAATGTGCACCTGTGGGCAGTATATGGAGATAGTGAATTTTGTTCTCTATGACCAGGTTGAGATTTCAAATCTGTTATACCTTATTTACTTTGGGGGCTGACTTCATGGATTTGTCCCCTTTCTTCCCTTTATTGATTTGATTTGATTATAAACTGGTTGGTGGTTGCATACTTACTTAAAATGAAGCAGATGGCAGAGATAAGCTAAGAGGCCATAATTCAGATATTATCCGTGGCAGGTATTGTTACCGGGTTGCCAAAGTGCAATCTTTAACTAATGGTGGATGTGGTTATGATGTTTTTATGAACTCACTCCAATTTAATCTCTTCCTTTTCTTCATAGCTGTTAAGTGCACTTTTAATGGTGTTTCTGTCTACTGGAACATTTAGATCACATTAGAACATGACTTCTCAAAGCTCTGTGAACTGGTGCATAGTTTAAAGAGGATTAGTGATGGCTATGTGTAAGGACTATTCTGTGTAAGGTAAATCTTAGAAAGAATACCTTCATCTTTAGTAATTTATGTGTCAGTGGAGATTTCCTTCCTACTTCAGCTGGAATCTGTTGTGTTAAAGGTCATTTTATTGAAATTCATGCTTACATATTCATAAAAGCCTGCATTCTTCTGAGCATTACTGGTCACCAAGGCTTTGATGTTGCCACGCTGGATATTTTCTGTATCTTCTAGCACTGGAATCCAGTGTGATGAATAAAGTGAAATGTCTGCTCTTGATATTACAGCATTAATAACATGGGGGGGGTGAGGATTATGATGACATACAGCTTTTATACCTAGAACATAGAATGGTTTAGGTTGAAAAGGGCATTAAAGCTCATTCAGTTCCAAACCCCTGCCGTGGGCAAGGACACCTTCCACTAGACCAGGTTGCTCCAAGCCCTGTCCAACCTGGCCTTGAACACTGCCAGGGATGGGGC
>JANHGB010034395.1:0-24978 GCA_026283785.1 Coracopsis vasa
ATATGAGCAGCCCCTGAGATTTGGTAAATTGCCAACAATGTTTTTGGTGTAAAAAGCTAGGGCTCCAGGCATATAAGAAACAGTGGGACATGAGAACAATTTTAGTTTAGCAATTATGTAGCAACCGTTCATCAATAATTTATTAGAGACCTACTATTCAGAAAAAAGCAGCAATTTAAGGAGCTTTCTTGCCACAATGCCAATGCCCTCAGCCAGTAAAATTAATTCCTGAAAAATGTATGGGTTGCAGATCATCACTTTACTCATAAGTTCAACCTTCTGTATGTAAAGTCGTAAAAAAATTGCAAAAATAAATCAAAGTTTTTCCCACTCAGTACTCCTCCATCATTTTTGTTGCTACAGCAGCAAAACCACCTCCCCTTTATATTAGTAACTATCATTTTTATTGTACATACACTGAAGTAAATCTGAAGCCTGAAAATATATTTTTCCAAAGTTAGATAATTCAGTAGATGAAATCAATGCTTACTTGTGGGTTGGTTTGGGTTTGTTGGGTTTTTTTTTCTTTGTTTGTTTGTTTGGTTTGGTTGGTTTGGTGAGGTTTTTTTTTGGTTTGGTTTGGTTTTTTTGCAATTAACATTGACATGCCTCTTGTAATGCCTTGACAAGAGATTTTTTTCTGAAAAGAAAGTGGTTACTTCATGCTTATTTTTTGTATGTTAAGAACACAAATTATAATAAAAGGTTTTTTTTTTATTTTATAGCCTGTTCCTTAATGTAAGCTTTTAGTATAAAAAGTAGTAAATAAAGTCTTAATTCCTGATCTGTAGTATCAGAGAAATGAACTTTATAAACACAAGCTAAAAATGTAAAGTAGGGTATTTCCCTACCAATCCTAAATGACAACAATTCATACATGTTGTGGTTCAACGTAAAAAACTCTCTTTTACTCAACATTGGTATTTTTTTTGGCACTGAGCTGATGAAGATATAAACTGGTTTTCAACGAAACTGAAGAACACACAGCACAACTAATTTTAAACAGAACTGCAAAGATTCTCATAAACTTGCATACCACATTAGGGAACACAATGTAATGAAAAACTCTGCACCAGCTGAATAAACAACTATGTAAAGTAACACTAGACGTCAATGGAGAACCCAAAAGAGAATCCCACACGAATAGGGAAAAAAATAAAAAAAAATCCAACAGCAAATTCCAAGGGTTTTGTTGTGAAATTTGAAATTACTGGTTAGATAATACAACACAAATCAAAGATACAAGAGTATATACAGTTCTGGTAGTTTTGGTGATGCGTAATGTTAATAATTAATTTATTACGATGTTTGCTTTGGTATGGCCAGAATATTAAATCTTCCCTCTCCTCCTTACTGAAATCTACTAATTCCTTGCTCTCACATTCTGTCTACCAGAACTTCTGATGATGAAGACTTCACTGCTTTTTTCATGTCATAAACCTAAGCATTTCTATTCTGTTTATAGTTATTGATTTGGTTTTATTAGGTTTTAAAGTCAACTATGTATCCAGCTAAAACAATTTATTTGTACTATGATTTTCATAGCATGTCTATGCACAAGAAACAGCTACGTTAACAATCAGTTGTGCAGTCTCCCCTACAGTGGCCTGATAACCAGTTCCAAGTAGGGCAAAAATGCCCTGCTAGTTCTAAAGCTATGCAGTCATTGGTCAGTTTATTGTTGTATCAATACAAGATAAAACCTGCAAATGTGTCTTCAAGAAGTATTAAACCATGACAATAATGATTTCAGTGAAACCAGGTAAATAAGAATTACTTCACTTGAGCTGTCACATACCAGGAAGAATACATTTTCTCAAAAATACCAGGTGGGGCTTTTTGGGTTGTTTTTTTTTGTTTGTTTGTTTTGGTTTTTTTAATGCATGATGGTGAAACCAAATGGAGACATATACTTCTTCAGCCTTATTTTAATTATGGCCTCTTAACATAACTAAAATTGCAACACTTGCTGCTATAGTTTTAAAGAAAAACAAGACTACAGATTTAAGTGAGTAGCTACCCATCTGCAGCCCCACTGAAGCTGCAACCTGAATTTTGGTAACAGAATCTTTCTGTAAACACAGGAACTGTACTTTCCTCCTTTTGGCTCATTTAACTAGTCATACATAAATATTAATTCATCCAAATGTGACTAACCAGTATGAAACTGATATTACAGTAAAGTTGATGCTTCTGTTAAATATGTTCCACAGTAAAATGCTTATTTTTTCATGATTAAAAAGTTTTATCCTTCACTAGCTGACACTTACTAAGATTCTAAAGGAATGGCTCTGACAAACAGAAGCATTGCTTAAGTGATCTGCAGCAACAAACTGGGGAAAGAGCATTTAAATGTTGATGGCACTCTTAAACTATGTATTACTCACTCATGACTCCAAAGATCTTCCAAACAACCCTTGTGGGAATTTACAATCAGTAGCCATTTCTACAATACACATGGAACATGAGTTCACATGTCAGTAAATCTGCTTCTCCATAGTAATGTTACTCTTTTGCACTATACAGAATGCTAGCATCAGAGCAGGCCTATGAAGCAATCGTGGAGTGCTGTGAGTCCAGCATGTTCAGGCAATGCAATGCCTATGTAGCAGTTAAGCTCCTGGAAACAACCTAACCATGTTCACAAGTGGCTGCATTCACTTGTGAACTCTGGTGCTCAGTGATGAGAAGTGGTGAATAGTCAAGCCAAACAGCCATGTTAATACAGCTTCCAATTTAAAGTTAGTTTAGTGTTTAATGAGATTATATTACCTAATCCAAAATCTTACTGATGCCTGAAGTAGCAAACCCATACCCTGTTCCTTCCTTTTCCTGTAGAAAATCAATCTATCTATTTTCAGATCAGATAAATCCACTCTCTCTTCTAACTATTCTTGGATCTTACTGATATCCCTAAATTTAGCAACCATTTACTGGTTTAAGTGTATCTTTATTAAAACCACATGATACAAAGAAATATTTTATATGTAGTTAATATTCACTTATTTTTGTTTACTCCATGTCTCTGTCACTGTTTTTTCACTCGTACTACAAGCATTTAGGAAGATATTTATTCCCCTACTCCCCTTCTTTCCCTTTTTCTGAAGCAGTAAAAAATACCTCTCCTTCCGTTCCCTGGTATTCTTAAACCTTTGCTGCAGTTGAGATTATCTGAAGATCTAAGTGAAGCAAGACTTACAAAAGGGGATAATGAAGTGGATTTTTCACATCAACTAGTTGATATAGCAGGAGGGAAGGATTTCTAGGCAGATTCTTCAGCTCTGAGGCACAAGCAGCAAACCTCAAGCTAAGAGCAGGCCAACAACAATCTCTTCAGGTAAGACTATTTGAATGTTATGGACCTCCGTTCTTCAACTTTGCCAAGTACCAATTATCTATCCTCTTCTCTCCAGCCACATAAATGACTACTAAAATGAAGTTAAGATATAATTCCTATTTAAATACACTTTCAGCAGCAAAAGAAGTTTTTAATGTTTCTAACAAATTCTAGCTACTTTTGCTTTCTCTTACGTAAGTTTGCCATGACCCTAATTGTTCCAGAAAAACTGCTTATAACGCAAGCCTGAATGGTAACTACCCAGATTAACAACAAAAAGTATTTTTAGGAAATTGTTTTGTGCAAATTCAGACATCTTACACTGATAAAAGTTACAGCAAGACTATTAATAGCCAACTGTGCAAATAATCATGGGTTTTTAAAAAGCCTCAAGGACAAGAAAGGAACTATAGTAAATTGGCTTTGTCACAGACAATATACGAAAAGCACTTTCGGACCTGTTATTCTTAAACTGTACATAGCATGATGTTTGATTCTTCTAGCTCAAACTCAAAGAAAACTCTGGCACAAAAACTGGTTATTCCCTCCATTTCCCCCCACCTAGTTAAAAATTTTTTCTTTAAATAAATCTATTCGTTCCGCATACAAGCATTTTTCCTGCTTTGAGGACTACATAACCCTTTGCACAGAGTTAAGTACATCCTCAGGAATAAACCTATTACTCCATTTTTCAAAGGCGCTATAGTATCCAGTCTGGCTGTGTAAAAATGGTATGAAACATTCAGATACGGATATCTACGGGGAAGTTTTGTGTCACCTGTGGTTCTGTCACTACCATTCCTTGCCGTGAATGTCTCTAACTCACATGCAATTATTTAGCTTTATCATATTAACATACGAGTTAGCATTGAGCCTTAATATTAAGGCTTCTTGCTTTTAGTTTGTTTTCATGACAGTGGCACCATTTGTGTTCTACCTCCAGAAAGAATGTTTTTTCATATTGAAAGTACATATCAGAGGCTTATATTCAATGTACAAAGATAAGCCTTGGGTTAGCACCTCATTTCTGAAAGTAACTAAGTAATTATTTAATTTTACTGATTGTTTGCCTATATTAATTTTTAATTGCAACTTTACCTGTATGAGGATCTTTTAAGTAATACTCACTTCCAAAAGATGAGGCACCATTTGACCCAGAGTTTTTCCTAGATGCTTATCCGGATCTAAACCTGGAAAACAAAAACAAACAAACAAAAACCAAAGTGTCAACACAGTTTTATAAAGTACTATTATAATAGCAATAAGGACTTTTTTCTTTTCCCTCTAGGGGAAAAAAAACCCAAAAAAACCAAAACAACAGAACAAAACCACACTTGATCAGAATTTTTCCTTATCCCTTCTGGGCAACTGGTTTCCCTGTTTGTGGAAAAATAAGGCCTATTACCTTTCCACTGCATGTCAACTATTGTTTTCCTTTCTTTGAAATTTCACTAACCAGTGAAGTAAACATGTATGTCCATGGTAATAAAAATACTACACAGAACTCTACCTCTCAGTCAGAAGTTACCTTTGTAGATACCTACTGAATTAAAATACAAGTTAATTTTCATATAGCTCCTGAAAATTACTGGAAGTGTCACAGATTGTATCCCGTAATAAAAACTTTTTTGCTAAATCATATTCTCTGTGTGTGTGACCCACAGGAAAAACGTAAGAATTCAAAAGGATGAAGACATAAAGGAAACTCAAGACTTACAGAATGTCTTGTACCTTCTTGTACCTTCTGATCTATCACAAAATAGTCTGTATGATGTCTACATTTTGATTCTTTCTTCTTGGTAAAAAAGTATGCCCTACTAACATTTGATAATGCCTCTAACTTGCCCTTCTGTGTTTCCATTTCACCTTTTTGACTTTGACTTTTGCCAACTCATGGCTGTTAAACGATCACTTCTCAGGAATAAATCAAATAATCAGCAGAAATTAGTACTGGGATAAAAAACATGCAGTAACAACTCTTTCAAGAGCTGACATCATCTTCAACCAAATAAATATCCTAGCTGGATTTGACACTGGGTGGTCAAAAGGTCTTAAGATACCAAGTAAATGAGAAAAAGCAAATGATGACTTCTGAAAGTGAAGGAACATTGGAAAAATTTCAGTGATCACATTTTGTGCTACTCTTTATTCTTGTGGTTTGGGTTTTTTTGCTCTGATTCGAATACTTGTCTATTTTTTCCTACTCTATTGCTTTATACAATAATGGGTATCATTAAAGAGCTGCCACCAGAATGCTTCCATTTAGAAGCAATTTCTAAAGTATGTACCTTGCAAAGCACTTTAGATCATTGATGATGAAAGCTGTTATATAAATGTATGGTACACTATTACAGAAATTCGTTGCTGAGTTCAAATGATATGCCTTTTAATTTTTACAATGATTGCCTTGGTATATTTAAATTCCTGTGAAACTAAAACAAGTTAGAGTGAATAAGATCTCAAAACATTAAGAAAGTTTTTAAATATTTCATTAAAGCACATTAAAAATTCTCTATCTAGGGGAATACTTTAAAAATTATTAATTATTAAAGTGAAAGAGGACTGAGGTTTTTTCCTCCCTCTATTCTTTTTTGGTATTGGTTTATTGCTCTTATTAGCAGAGTAAAATGTACGTTGCTATATATAAGATAAGGGATACGTTACAAACATGTGAGAAAGGAAAAAGTTGTCAGAAACAAACACACGCGCTATTTTTTCCACAACTTTTGATATTAATAAGGATATACCTACTGTTCTGTCTGCTAATGAACACAAAATAATAATTTTTAAAATATCATAAAAATAATATACAAAATACAAATAACTGCCTATGTACACATTATGGCTAAACTCTTCAGTAATACTGCACCTACATGAAAATCTGAGAATACAATATACCGTTTCTCAGTAGAATTCTGTTTTTTGATAGCTTGTCTTCTTTCAAAAAATATTACTTCCTTTAGTTTCCAACAGATTTGTATGGTTAATGAATAGAGACTCTGCTAAATAGATACACTCATAAATAACCAGTGCAACCTGTAATTTGCAGAACCAGTAATCCATATCTCAAATCTTTAATGCCATGCATGAATGAAAGTGTATGTCTACTGCTACTGTTAGTATAATAAAGTATCTATAACTGTACCTATAAAACAGTTAATATGAATCTATACTTCTATTTTGTACATTTTTCTTTAAACCCATGAGTAGATTCATTCAGGTTCTTAAAATGACTTAGACTAAAACCAAAAACAATGTATTGTTAATTCTTAGTACATTCCATTTAACCACATCCTCCAGATTTTTCCTCCATGAAACTAGATGTGAAGAAAGCTGCATGGGTGGATAAATCAACAACAAGGCCCAAAGGTCTGGATGACTGTATGTAGAATTAAGAAATTAATTAGGAAGGGAACTATAATTTGCAGCACTGACATCTGTTTTACTTAACTTGCACGTATCAATGGAAACCAATTACAATTCAATTAAAATATTCACTTTTATTACTTTACTGATTGACCTTGAAGTTAATGCCTGTTTTATTTAATTGCATCATCTATGAATAAATGTTAACCGTAGAATGTTATGCCCCATTATGTTCAATGCATTCTTTAACTCTCCAACTGAACTACATCAGTCAACTTATTATGTGCTGTCAAGAGAGCAAGTGGGGCTTTGTTTCTTTAAGACAGACCAGTACATGATGACAGAAACATCTCAAAAGAGCTGATAATGCTGTTTTTAACAGTGATCAGTAAAATAAATTGTGCTGTCACCTCCAGTTTTGTGGCCTAGTTTTACTGTACAATCATAAGTGACAGCACAAATGGCATAATCACTTCCAAACAATTTTTACTCCATCCAAAATTCCTGATAAACCCACTGACAGGAGCAGATACTCTTTCCTGAAGTTACCCTCTGGGTTGCAGAGCCCTTGTGTGCACAGACAGAAGACATGCTGTAGAGAACTCTAGCAATATCAAAAGAGATTCAGGACTTTGTCAGGGCTTTGTTCTGTAGTGAAAAAGATGCACCAAAGAACATAACTAAAAGGCATTTCACTAGTGTTGAGTTACACAGAAGAAAATTATATTTAATGGTTCACTTCATACACATGTATTAAGTGTAGCACAAAGCCCTCACCTGAGGGGTAACTACCTGATATTACTTGCATTTATCAAGATCACTAGAAAATCAAGTTCCATTTTCATGGAATGGCATTCAGCTAATAAAATCCACATTCTAAAGCTTCATTTTACTAACAAAAACACACTTTATACACGTTTAAAATTTTAAAATAGTCTTGATTTTTAAGACAGCATTTTATTATAAAAATTTTTGGGTTTACCCCTGAGTAAAATGCTGAATAAATGAAAATAAACCATAGTTACTGGCTTTAAGACAGGGTGGTACATAAAGTACTTTTGAAAGCCACACTTAAAAGTTTCCTTCCTTCCTTCTCCTGACTTGAGAAGTACTGTTGAGAAGATTAGTATCCTTATATCATCACTATGACAGTCAGGGACCGAGGTTTAACTTCTGAGGATGGAAGACAGTATAAAGCACAATAAGGTTTCTGGGAAGATCCTAATTAGCTGCTTACCAAAAGCAGAACTATTTAGATCTTTAAATAAGAAAAGAGGCAATGAAAGAATAAAGTTTTTTGGTACCAAATCTAGTCTCTTTCTCTTTTCAATTTCTTTTTTTCAGGAAGAAAATGGCATAAGGAGATGATGGGACTTTTAAGATACAGAAATTCAGAAATTTTGAGGGAACGCAGAAGAGTATAAAGGAGAGATGCAATCACCCATCTTAGAATGGGAATAGAGGAAGCAGGACTATTTCTGAAGGTAAAATACTCTACTTTACTTAGAAAGAAAAATATATACATTTAAACAATACAAAATCACCATTTTTCATGAAGCAGGATCAAACACTATTTCTTAAATTATGCAGAATCAAAAAGTATATTTCCAACAGCCCACAAAAAGCCTGTACACAAAAGGATCAGTTGGTAAAGGAGGTTAACTCTGCAGGAGCACAGGAATGTCAGATACTCTTCATGATGTAGAAGTATGCCTGCCACAGAGACATTCATGCAGTATAAATCTACACCTTAAAAAGGCTTAAAGCAAACTATTCTTGGTGTCATATTTAGCTTTCATTTCTATGAAGAGCTAGGAAGTGAACTTTTTGTCTGTTAGCATAACTTGACAGGTTCATAGTTGATTCTTAACTTTCACACATGAAAGGCTGTGTAACAATGGTGAACTCATCCAATTCCTTAAATTTTCTATTCCAAAACATCAAAAAAAAAAATTGTAAAACCTGCTTAATTTTCATATAAAGATAAAGGAAAGTGCAAGACATAGGAGCTATTACTCCACCTCTGAAAGACTTGAGGTGAATATACTCCTAATTTATTGTATAAAAGAGCTAAATTTATGCAACATGATAATGAGCCTACTTTTTCTTTTTCTCTTTTTTTTTTCCTGGTATGAGGCAATTTATCCATGTGGGAACTGTACAGGGGTGGAATCTGAAGGTACAGTAACTCTTTTCAAGACAATTGGTAAAGCTATAAAACACTACTCCTGAAGCAGTTGTAGTATGTTTCTTTAGGATGACAGTTTATCTTCTTCCTCGGAAGTGCATCAAATATTTTCTAAACTAGGTTAGTCTGTTGCCATCAAATTTTAGAATACTAAGAGGTAAAAGGCTCTAAAACTACTCATATCAGCAATGTTATCTGTAATCTCTTGTGATTATTTTTTTTTTAAACATCAATGTTATTTGTGTTCTAGTTACGTCTAGGATTCAAAGCAACTTAGCTCTGCCCTTTCAGGAACAGAAACCTCAGTAAGTCTTTGAAGAAATTTTGTATTGTTTCATCAAACAAGGCAATATTTTCACACAGATCCTTATGTTCATGGTTTAAAAAGATCATGAAATTGCCTAACAACAGCATTAAACTGCTTTAAATCAAATCCAAGACTATACAGCAAATGGTTCAGCTAACTGAAAATACTGCCTCAGTCAACTTCCTCTCAGGACTTTCAATAGACTTCAGAGACTTAAAAGTTATTACAGGTTTGGTACATATAGCCACGTACGTAGGGCTTTCACAACGTAAATCTGTTTTCAGTGTTTTTAACTTGGGTTTACTGAAATATTTTGAGTAGAATTACTTTAGAGCATGATTTATTAATCTATTTAATTAGAAAAGTTCAACCATTCCAGCATCATTACCAATAAAAAAAAAAATGTACTGTTCTGTCCCTGTTAAAGAATTCTGGTATTTCCACACTTTGAACAGTCCTAGTGCTATTAAGTTTTGAAGAAAAGAACTGAAATTGATTCAGTGACAGAGAATGAGGCTGCTGCAAGTGCTAAAATCTGTGTCACTCACTATATTTATCCCCATGCAAACAAGTTATAAAAAAAGTCACAGTCCCCAAAAGGATCAACAGAGACTTCTTACAGGGGAGTTCAGTAGCTCACCTGCAAAAGGGTAAAAAACATAATGGAAATAAAGAATGAGATTAGGACAAGAAGTCTCCTAAAACTTCAACTCAAAGAGACCCAGAAAGCAAGCATCCAGGTCTAACTAGATATCTGTTCTGTACTACACAGATATGCCTTTAAAAGTTTTAGTTTATGCTCTGTTTCAGCACAGAAGTCTGCACAGTGAATATGCATCCAGAACTTAAATCTTATCAAGCAGCTAATAATATTCTAGAATTAACAAGACATCACATCTACCTCTTGATTTTGCATTCTGTTATTTCTGGTTTTGACGTCTCTAACTAAGCAATTTTTCTTCCACGAGTTTCCTGCTCAAAGTTCTCTAACTATTCTTCTGTCTCTTTCACTAGAATCCTTACTTCCTTTCCTCTTTCACTTTAAATGCCTGAAAGTCCATTCTTAGCCCGATGCGTTCATTTCACTTTTCCTTTAGATGATCTGACCTCCCCAAACTGCAAAGCGATCTCTCCACTCCTAAGCCATCCCTCTCCAATTCTGTCTCTCTGACATCTCCTTAAGAAGCACTGCATTCAAGAACTTTCAATCACTTTTCTGTATTCATGCATATTCACTTTCCCATTCTTCCTTCTAATTTCTCTCATTAGTTACTACTGAAAATATTGATGATCTTAAGGTCCTTTCCAACCCTAACTATTCTATGATTCTATGATTTTCCAAGAACACTGTTCCCTTCCATTGCACAGATGATGTGCTCAGACAAAACTTACACAACCACCAATTTTACTTCAGGATATGATCTGACATTACAGACAAGCCAAATGAGTGGTAAGCTTTCTACTGAAAGAGAAAGTTTTGTCCTCCATATGGCCATGGCATCTACAGAGTACATTCCCAGCACATACAAAAAAGTGGTGCTTCTCTGCTGACTCACACAGCTACAGCTACACGATCACAGGACCTGTTACGGGGCAGAAGCAAGTAGAGACTTGTGGTTTGGAAGAGTTAGATAGAAGGGGGAAAGAAAAACTGCATTGAAGAGGTTGATCTATCTGTAACACTAAATTACACTCTCAGGTGTTTAACCTGAACTGTGTGGTGCTAGTTTGTTGTTTTTTTTTTAAATGTACTACTTTATACATAAATCTTACTTACAAAAGTTAATGGGAGTCTGACTATCAATTTCAGTCAGTCAGGATTTCACTTATGTACACTACTGGCATGCAAATAATAAAAATAATGCAGCTACCTAGGTAGTTAGGTTTAAATAATAAACAAAAGCTCCAGGTACCAATTTCATTATACTGAGAAGCAACATTCTCTCTAAGTTAACAGCTCATATACAAAAACATATTCCCTAAACTACCAGCTTTTCAGAGAATTCCATGTATAGCAGGAGTACACCAATCTTCTTGACCTTATGAGGCAAGCATCAAGATCTTCTCACAGCAAAAGAAATTCAAGTTAAATATACTTACTTCAGACAGCTCATTTTAAAGAAGAAATTTTAGGATTTGTTGACAGGCAGGAAAGGGCAATAGCTCCCTAAGGACTCATTCCTCTGGTTTTGGAGGGAAATAGCCTGGGTAAGCAATTAGGGCCCACACCATCTCAAAATTTAGGCTTTCACAGACCTTTTGATTTCAACTCCACCCATGGCCGAACATGTACATTGTCTGGAATCATTCATTGTAGCTGGACCTACAAAATACAGATGTGGCAACAGCAAAAAAATTCCACTTCAGATGTAGGCTGAGAACCACAAGCTAATCAGCCCTGATACAAAGTTCAGCTTTTATTATTGTCCAACAGCTGAACAGCCTTATGGTATCATTTCTCTTGCGGTCCAAAGAACAGCTGGAAGTTAGAAACATAATTAAACATGAAAGAGTTTTTTTATTTCAAATTAGTATTTCTGTTACCTGATATGATAATTACAATGTTTTTCCCAGGTATTAAATTCAATAATAAATGATTAAGTTACTATAACCAAACTGGGAAGAAGCTGCAATGTATGAAGTAAATGATGCATATTAATCCCCTAAAAGACAGAAATTTGAGTTTATATTCTGATTTTGACTGAAGCATTGAAGAAATAATTCCCCATCTCCCCTTCCCCCCATTATTTTCTCACACTAAAAAAGTGCACTTATAAAAACTTACTGGACATAACTCTTAAAAGCTCAAGATAAACTAGAATCACTGAGGACAAAATGCTCTAACTGCATAACATAAAACCAATTTCAACTATGTTTTCTTATATATGAGAACTGAAGTTTATCATATTTTATAATGTATATCGGCTGGCGCTTTAGTTCTAATTCTTAACAAGATTTAGGTATAGTTAACTATATGAGTAAACTAAATAAAACTCAATGCTCAGGTTTTACTGAGGTCTATACTGTGAGGAACCCAAAGATTGCTTCCAAATGTAACCCTCCACCTCTCACTCCTACCTTAGTATTACACCTTGTGCTGCAGTGGAAGAAATACACATTGTAACAGCAGTACAAGTAAAACCAGTAAATTAAGTTACCAGACGAAAAGTTGAATCTGTTAAATGCATACTTTGCAAGTTAATTAGTATTTTAATCTATAAAATGTGTTCAGAGGCCAAAGATATAAAAACCATATTATTGTGTTATATTACACCATCTCTCTCATATTACACAGTACTATGATATACATGTCTCGCATGAGCAATGATATTACTGGAATTTCAGGCATGCATGTGTTAAAAACAATCAATAACTGCTTCTATTTTAAGTATTATTGAGTAACGCTACTGTGATTTTCTGGGATTTCCACTGAAGAGGGGTATATTTCAAATATAAAAGGATTATTCATCATACAGGCATCTTTAGCAGCAAGAAAATGACACTGAAGATAAATATGCATAAGCAGCTTTTTTTTTTTTTTTTTAAATAGCTCAGGTTTGCTGCTAGATCATGGAATGTTTTTCCATCATCATAAAAGCCTCTGAAATCCACTAAAGGAAAGCAAGCAGATCTACCTATAGATCAACAGAAGGCATGTGAAGAAGGCTTGCTAACAATACTTCTCCTGTGGGTAAAGGGAGAGCAATTGGTATCTCATCTAGAAAAGCATACTTCTCTGAGATAGAAAACTCTTGCCACTGGCAAAGTTTATGGTATTAATTTGTAGTGGTGAATTTAGGGGAAATGTACTAAACTAATGCTCATTTACTTTCATAATTATGTGTTTTCTACATAAAATTACAGGCTTTTACCTTGTCAATACTGGCACTGAGTTAATGGAAAACAGTACAAAGCAGGTGTAGAAGTATGCCAGTGCTGATGAACGTCAGGCTCAGGTTACAGATTTGCTTCTTGCATTAACATCTGTACAATGTACTATCTAATGCGTTACTCTTCAGACTCTTAAATCTGCTATTTTAAATATTTTCATTGCAGTTTAGCTTTGATTATTAATCTAAGAGGCAAAAAGTTAAACTGCATCTTATCTTCTTTGCCACTTGATATGTTAAACAGCCTTCATACCTTAAATCCACTTTAATAAGGCATGCAATTATTAAAGCATTACAGAATGGCCCCAGAGGACAAAAGCTCCATTAAATTTGCTTACATCTAATTACGTCTGCCTGAGGCAGGTGAGAAATTGACTCTGATAAGATCTTTTCTTTACCTATAGCCAAAAAAATAAAAAGAAAAAAAAAACACAAAACCTTGGAGTGATTTTCTATCTAATTGCTATCTACAAGTATTTATGGTATTCGCTCCTTCAATGAATAGCCCACAAAGCACTCTTTGTGCACTAACTAGTGCATTTTATGTTTTTTTAAGACTGTAGAATACAAAAGACAAGCTTATCTTGCTTCAGGCATAAGACAGGTCATCAATGATGTCTACTTGTGAAATAGTTTTATCTATTATTTAAACCATACATTTTCTTTAAAAAATAATTCTGATGTGAAAAAGCATGTTACATGTTCTTGGTGGACTTATTTTTTCTTCATGTCAGCATAAGCAATGAAAGCATTTTATTTTATGGAAAAATAACATAAATATTAAAATGTATTTTACACAGCCTGAAAACTATTCCCTTAATTTTTATTTTATTTTTTTTTTAGTTAAAAATAAGAAAAAAAATAAAGGGCCTTATAGTAGAAAACACAGCATTCAACTCCTCCGTATTTATAACTGGCCTTCCAATATTCAGGAAAATGCTATTAAATTACATTGCTTGTTACCTACAAGTGAATGAGGGAATGTAATATTTTTAATTATTCTAGTCCCACTAGCAGCCCTAGCAGATCCTAGAGAACAGTACAGCAAGATCTTCACAGGGATAATGTAAAAACTAGTTAGAAAGTATACCAGCTAAAGAGAAATAAATAAATAAATAAATAAAAATTAATGGGGGAAAAAAAAAGTCAGTAAATTCATCCAATCTAAAGGGATTATAGTTCAACACTTTCTTAATATTTAAGGAGAAATTACTTTGTTATAAAGCATTCCTTAAAGAGAAGATGGACACTAGGAATTTGATGTGAAAGTTGCCCAGATAAATCAGCCATTGGACTTCTAATGCAATATTATACAACTATTTTTTAAACATACATCTTTAAATCACCCATACCACTGATGCTCTTGCCTTATACTAGCCATTCTTCGGTACAATGGACTGCAAATCTTTAGTCAACCCAAAAAGAAAAGGTCCTTTGGTCACATTTTTATGTTTAAGACGTCATTCAAAAGTCTTGAATGAAAAGCTGCATAGAGCCCCAAAATGAATATACATGTTTTTCATGCACTTCTTAGGGTTATTCAATAAGCCTTCCTATAAAACTTTATTTTACCTTATCTTTATATTCAAACAACAAACATTATCTTTCACATTGTTTCATTATTCAAATCTCATTTTACATATTTGACAATGAAAGGACATGTTGATTTTCTGGTATACTAAACAACTACACCATAAATATCTTTTTTTTTTTGAAGGCTACAATGAACTATTTCTGTTTGCTATATGCTTTACCAACTCAAAAGACTGTCATTACACAAAAAGTTTTGGTCTCATATAATTACATCTTGTTTGATGTCAATTTGCTGTATTTCTATTAAAACTTTCATAGTTGCTTTATAATATTTTCTAGCCATCAGTCTGCATCATCTATAAATGACAATACTGTGAACCACTGAATTATGCATGCATCTTTACTGCAAATCAAAACCAAACTCAAACAAATACATTACAAGAGGAATATAACAATCAGCCAGGAAGAATTACTTTCCAGTTTTTCCATGTCTTCTCTAAGAATGAATTGCATACAGGTAAATTGATTAGTCAGACATCATGACTTACTCAGCTAGTACTTTTTCAAGGGTTTTTTTCTGGTGGTTTTTTGGGTTGTTGTGGGTTTGGTTTTTTGGGTTTTTTTTTGGTTGGTTGTTTTTTGTTGGTTTTTTTTTTATTATTTTCTTCATAGTAACATTTCATATCCTAAAATACAGACCAAAATCTCTTTTCTTCTCTGTTACGCTGTGGATTTGTCCATGGGAAGTTTCAGTAGACAATATTACACAGAAATTGAATACATACCAAAAGCTGCCACTTTTACGATTATGGCTTGAATGTTAGATGATATCATTTCTTTAAGCAGTATTTCCTGGTTCCGACGCCAAAGGTAAGCTAAAGGCTGAAGATTAAGCCTTCTGCAACTTAAAAACAAACAAACAAAATTGATAAAGCCAAGTATTATGCTTTTACATAGCATGATTCATAAAATGAAAGAAAATTAATTTATCTCATTTCTTACCTTTAGATAATTTTTATTCTACAATTTCAATTACTATTCCTAGATTTCAATATATATATTAAGTCTAATATAAGGAAAAAAATTGTTCTAACTATGAATCATCTACGTAAGTAAGATGTAAGTCACTAGTGTAAACAGATTTGCATGGGAACATAAGTAAAACCATGAGAAAACCTTCAGGGATGCAAATCACTTAATATCTTCAGAAGTGATTACTTTTTATGAACACAGCTAAGGCAAGGTGATAACTGAGGTGCATGCAACTAGTCCAGTATGCTGAATTTGTTACACTCAACAAACCTGTGATTTTGATGAACAGCCAAGGAAAAGAATTATTCAGGAAAATGTACAGCTTTTGATAGAAATTAACAACCTGTTAATGTATATTTAATTATTCTGATACGCATCATATTGAGACAGCATCTGATATGCATTTGATGGTTTATCAAATTAGAGAATCACTATTATAGGTAATGCTCCTGCAAATTGTCAAGTACCATCAATTGGTGATAAAATGTGTAATATCTAGTTCCTGAAAAACTTTTAAATATGGGACTGGCACAGAGCACTCAAAAATTACATTTATTTGACAATTAGTATGTTGGTCAGCATAGGGGCTTTCTCCTGTATGTTAGATGGATGTTTGAAGTTGACATATAAATCCATAGTTAGCGCTCACATAATCTGACTGGTTTTGTTACAACTTCCGTATATTTTAACTGAGCACTAAATTGTGAAATTAACAGAAATTTTTAGCAACTCTGAATGTTAAGTAGATCGGTGACTAACAAATTAGCTGAGTCTAAGTAACTGGGATGGTTTATGTGAAACAACTTTATTGCAAGAGGTAAATCTACAGGTCAATCTAAAAATTTTTACCACTGAGTGACGCTGGAATTAATCAGGTCTGTTTGAAACATTGTGATGGCCTGTCAATCCTTTGGCTGTGGTAAAAGATCTGAAACTCACTATCAACAAACGCAATATTTTCTAAAATACCTAGTAATATGATCAGACAGCCATTAAATGTTTAAAGTGTAAGGTGAAAGAAGAAAGGAGCTATTTCAGACTACAATTTACCTACATAAAATGCACAAAGAACACACCCATTCTGCGTAACCTGATGATGTGAGTCAAGTTGGCACGGGATTAATTTCACCATTCTTACAGTTCATAAAGGATTCCATACATTTACTTTTATCATCAAATAACTAATGAACTCATGAAATTATAATTAATTTTTAACACAAGGTGGTTTTGTATTTGTATTTTGTATTTGTATATGAGACATATAGTGAAATTTTTTTTCAATACCCAAGTCAAATCTAGGTGTATATAACACACTCAATTCCCATTACATAATCCTTTATTTTTTTAAATTAAGACTCTCAAAAGTATCACAATTCATCTATACTTAAAGAATGTGCACAGCAGAAATAACAAATGAAAGCTCCTTATTAATGATAACATATTTTAGATTTAATGGAAGTAAGGGAAGATATGCATATAAGGATTTTCTTGCATTTAACTCCTGATAATAAGTCACAGGATGTTCCTGTATATTAGCACTCTGTTGAAAAACAGAGGCACTTGACCGCAGCACTGGAATTGAGTGAGCTTTCTTAACTGAGATTTCAACTGAATTGTTGAAATCAGAGATCTGAACATATTCTACTATTTTCATTTCAAAATTTAAGCATTTTCAACAGATCCGTTAACAGATCTGAAGAGCAATCAAAAAATCCAGTACTGTCTTTACTGGCTTTTTAGTAATGAATACATGGTTCCATGGGAGTGAGGGGAAAGATACTTAGATTAACAAATTGAATAGATTAGGTATCATAGAACATGAGAAAATAAGCAATTGTCTCTGCTCCAGAATTTGAGTTGGAAAACAATCAAGAAAGAAAAGCACTTTCCAGAATGTGTATATTAGTAAGGGTTAATATTTTCTTACACATCCTCAACTCGGACTCTCTGGTAATCAGAAAGAATGGCTCCCACAGATACACCTTCCACTCCTTCTTTGTCCTGGAAAAAAAGACATGGAATATTAATGACAGCAGTATATGCTGGCCTAAGCAATAAAGATTCAGAATTTCTACTAGCAGAATCAACCAAGAATAAATCTTTTTCCCTGTGTCCAGTATATGGAATTAAATGGGCTGGAATGCAGATCTTGAACGGAAGACAGCAGTGCAGCTGACCTACTACATGGTTATTGCTCTAACACAATCATCTACTTGACTCATGTACCATTTTACAGAAGAAATAACCAGGGTAACTCAAAAGTACTGTATTTAACAGCTTATCCTAAAGTTTTCCTGACATCCTGAAAATTACTTCCAGCTCTTCACTATAACTGAAGTGTTAGCTATCCCACCCTACAAACATTTATTTGTAAAAATCTAACTATGTACTTACATAATTGTATTTAAAATTATGAAGATTAATTAAACTGTTAGCATTTGTCATAATAGGCAGCACCAGAGGGTGTGAGATCAGGCTTTTTACCCTAACACCAGAAGAAGAAAACTCACAGGCAACTTAACATCACCTTTTAAAAACTCTGCTAGAAAAAAGTTTTCCAAGACATACTTTCATTTCAATTACCTAAGCCAACAGCACTTTATTTTTTCTTGTAAACACAGTGAGAATGTAACATTTGAAAATGCACTGAGCTCTTGCATTTTTAAGTTGCTTGAGTCCCAATCAACATGCTGACCTTACTTTCTTTTCCTAAAATTTGCTGCAGCTAGACTTTAACCAAGTCTTTTAACCAAGGTTGACCATAACTACACAGCATGACTTAAACTTCTGGACGTGCTCAAATAGACAGCAATCCTGGGAAGCTTGCAGCAAGATTTTAATGCAAAATTTTCAACTATATACCTATGTATGAACCTCAAAATCAAACTAGTCTTTGCCTGCCAGGGGTCTGAATTTAAAGTTCATTTTCAGTTTCTTATCAATAGAATGATGCGGAAGGTGTTTTATTCATAATTATATTGAAGAGAAAAATTTCCATTTATGTCTGTCTGGAATATTCCTTCCTACATCTATTATCTTATTTTTCGCATTAATTCTCACCCCATATTTGCCCAACCAAATTCCTAAGTTATTCACACCCATCTATACTTCTGTATTTATTAAAATTTCTAGTTACAGTAATCTGAAAATCGTATCAGTGTTCACAATTTATCTACTTCTACATGTCATTAATGGATATACCATTTAATATGAAACAATGTGAAAACATACAGGCTTCAGATTGATGCTTCTTACATATCCAGAAGTAATAGTACTGGTAAAAATTACTTTTAGATTATCTGTCACTTGTACATTATCCACTGCCAGCATTATCACTGCTACTACTATTATCCAGACAATATTATTTCTGCTTCTATTTCAGCTTTCTGTGCAACATTTCAAAGCTCTTTTCAGAATAAAGATAAATCAAACATTTCAATTTACTCAACTCACCCATCTAGAATTACATTTCTTAAAAAGTTAACAGTTACATAAGTAGAGTTTTCTTTAAATAAATTTAATAAAATGATTCATGAAGCTTTCTTGTATCTTCAAGCACATCTAAAATGTTTTCCACGTATTCCTTTGTTTCATGCAGTTTTGACATGCAGTTCACCTGTACTGCTACAATTGCGCTTAAGTTGCACTCTTTAAAGTTCTTTTCAGTTAAGTCTAATAACGTGACAGCTCAGTCTTGCTTGCTTCTATTTTTATGCAAAAAAGAATAACACTAACATCATCCAACATGTCCAGAAACATCACCTGTGTTTCTGCCTATGTGAACAATTAAATCACAAGCAATATATCCTCAAAGGTAATAATCATGAAGTGGTCCATGTACAGGATCTGACATCACAAACCAATATTAACTCATTAAATATTTGCTGTTCATGTTTCCATGTCACCACACATCTTTGTGTGTGAAGGAATGAAGCAGCCTTTATCCCTTTCTGCTCACACTAATATGTTAGTAATTGAATCATAGAATCAGAATGGCTGAAGCTTCTTGCTTCTGCAAGCAAACGTGAGACTCCTGCTGTGAAGTGTATCAAGACTATCAGAGACTAAAACAACATATGGTAATAAAGCTGAACACTTTTATAGGGAAAACAGTATTGAACTACAGAATGGAATAAGGGAAGACATGAGCAGAAAAACACTGCAGAAAAACATGTGCATTTACATGATCATGAAGCAGACCAGGGATTCGGGGGCAATGGCAAGGGAAGAGTAAAGCAGATTTAGCCTATGATCCAGAGAACAACAACAAAATCAAAACCAAAACCGTAAAGAGCTTCTGCAATCAGCTCCATAGCCTCCCAGTATTGGACATACTGAACGTTGAAATGCTTTTTCATTACTACTTCTTCATGCAAGGTATCATAATCATACAAATGATACAGCACATTTAATACATCAAGATAGTTAAACAACTGTTGGAACAATGGCCCAAACTCGAAATTTAAATATCAAGTAGATTACCCGTAAGTTTTGTTAGGGGTGGTTGCTTTTCTTCAATTACACACATTTGTTACACAGGGGGTGGATGTGCACGTGTATGAATGCCTACATATATATATATGCACACACACATGTAAGCATGTCTGTGTGTGTATATACACATGTATATGTACACATGTATACACTATATCTTGAAGTTAGAACAGAAGACTGTCATTGGCTGCTTGCTTACAAGCTACATTGAATCTAATTTAAATAATCATACACAAAATATTTTGCACTTATTCTAGTTTATTTCCTCTTATAATACGTAAGTTTTAATCACCTTTTGAAGTGGCAGTACATAGTGTTACTTTTCAGCTGTGGTTAGCTTTCATGTTTAAAGACTTTTGATAGGAAGCTATTCACCACCATTTTCATTTAGTTCTTCTCATGGTAAAGAGCAAATATAAACTTGATCACTGTCCAGACAGCAGGTTCCACAAGGAGAAACAGCAATACACTTAATATATGCTTTGAAATGGGAGAACTAGTTAATACACTTACATACCATGAAATTGAATAAATTCAACCCCCTATTCTGTATGGTTCAACAAATCAAGGCTGGAGTGGCAGAAATGCAAGTAACGAGAATATTTGAAGGGAAGAAGAACGGAGTATGAAGTGGAACAGAAAAAAAACAACTATGGTCAAACAACCTTCATAAATTCCACAACTGGACAAAGTTTACATAAAGCCCTGCCACACAATGTATTCAGCTCCGTACTTGAAGCATACAGAGTACTAACTGAAAACTAGCTCTTCACTGGATTCACTGTTTGGTATTGACTTACTGGACATTTTGCAAACAGACAGGATTTCGTTTCATTCAGGGCTGATCGTTGTTAGCAGAGAATCAATCCCAGAATCAATGGTGTCAGGTCTAGGTTACTACAGTTCACCTTTTAATGTGGAATCTGATCAGGTTTGGTACCATAAAAAACATGCTCAAAAACCAGCGGGCCCAGCATAGGCAGAGAAGGCTAACATCTGCACGCTAAGTATCAAGGATTTGCACTGAACTCCAAAGCCAAGGAAGCAAATTTGGCAAAATTGAAGGAAAGATGTTAGGTATCATATAAAAAGTAACAGAGAACAGAAAAATATTCAAGGAAAGTTAATACGGAAGGGTCGCTTTTTTCTTGTGTGGAATTACATCATTATTGCATCTTGTTATAACCATTGATTTATTCCTTTTCATAACATTCCTGAAGAGTAATCTTCATGACTAACTTAGAACAGCAAATTGATCTCTGCAACTGTACTAAAATGTAGAATTCATGTTTAAAGCTTCATAGTTTTGAAGCTATATATATTTTGTAAACAGTTTAATGAATAACACAATTCAAAAATGCTGCTTTATATGTATTGTTATTACTTTTAGTTGTATTTTCTATCAGAAAATGGTATAAAAATTAAATGGTTTTTTGAAGTCTCCAAAACATCAGTGCCATAAATATGCTTGCTGTTATACTGTTTTCAAAGGTGGCTCTGTAATACCCATGTACTGATACACTGGTTCACAGTTCAAATAAAATATAAACAGAAATGTAAGAGCAATTTACAGTAGCACACTGTGATTTCAATTTTGCCTTTTTTTGTTTCAGTGACAGAAATTCAATTAAGTATAATGATGATAATTTGAGGAAATGTCTACATATGCATTGTAGCATACAATATTGGTAGAAGTATTCTACTAATAAGTAGAATATTCATTGCAGTAGTATTACTACAGAAGTTTTCTTTAATTTCACATTTTAATGTCTATACCTGACCCTCTCAGAGTTCAGAAAAAAAAACAACATAGTGCTAATGTTTTCAATTTAATTAGTATATTACATGCACTGTAATTATTAGTGGGAAATGTTATATTAATGAATGTGAAAGTTAGCTGTAAATTACCTTGGAGTTATTATCAATTTCCCAAGCTACTGCTCCTTAAGATAACCCTCTCCCTATGGCCCTTCCGGTAATTTTTCTTTGCCTGATAAACATGATGATTAAACAGCACACAGTGCAAACCTTTGATACTTTTAAAATTAAATTCATGCCCAGCCTACGGGCTATGTCTGATTTCAACTAAATGTGTCAGTTAATCAGATAAAAAATTATCAGCAACTCAAAGAAACAGCAGCCTTAGGCTTCATCAGTGCCAGAGAAAGCTGAACAAAACAAGACATACAGACAATATTACATTATCGTAAAGGTTACTGCTAAGCATATCACTGCACAGAACTATTTACCGCCTTAATGATGTCTAACTTCAGAAATATTGCATACAATAGCCGAAATAATATCAAAGAAAGAAAAGGGAAGTCCGAGAGCCAATATATGCCCATTCATGTGAATTGCAACAAAATCTGAACAATCCCGTTCAGAAAAATGCAGAATATCCCTAAAAATTTACTGTTTACTTCAAGTTTGTAAAAAGCCTGAAATATAAGTAGCTGAAGAATGGTTAAACTAGCTTTAATTTTTAACATTTGCTTCAGAGCTTTGCCACAAGAGTTCATTTTATGACCAAGATATAAAATAGATCATCTCTAAATGAAATTGTCTTTCCAATTACTATCCTCCTTGAAGCTTGCATGAGTAATAGAAAACTGTTACACACACTTAAATTGAAGCTTAAGGTCATTTGTGTCTAAATAATGATTATCATTCATTTGCAAAACTTCAAATTAAACCACAACATATTTGCAGGTATGTGATTGACAATATATACATTAGTAACATGACTTTTAGGCTTCTGCAATTATTAGAGTGGAAAATCCTTAAATATGAGTTTTACTGTATAATTTGTGAAGTATTTCAAGATCACTGATTATCATGATTTCAAACAGAGTATGTGATTTTTCTAAGCCTTGATATCCTTGTCAAAGGCAGCTGTAGGTAATCAAAGACAGTATGGAAAACATCCCTGAGATATAAGGATATAATAACTCTACATCAAATTGAAAAACTTCTGTTTGGTAAGGTTCTTCAGGCTAGCTATGAATCACAGAGTCTTGCAGATGACTACATGCCATCTGGGACTTTGCTGTCTTCCACTTTGAGACCTCAAAGCACAATCTCATGGCTTCATTCTTTAAGAAGTAGTTCCAAAACCAGGGGTGGAAATTAATTTAATGTGAATTCACATACAATCCCTGTGTGAACACACAGGAAGAACTTCAGGAGTCTTTGGGGGGCTTAGCTTAACTCACTTTTAAAGTAAATTACTTTTGAATAATAGTATGTATCTATATAAGGAAATAATCCTATGTAACCTACACAACTTAAAGGCTTATTAACTTTTAGGTATGTCCTGCATAGGGCACAGACACACTTCCACCTTTAAGCATAACTGATGGCTTAAATCAGTGTGTGGGGGGCATTCATCAGCTCTCAGTCACAGTTTTCAATATCTAATTGCAGTCTCATAATAACTACAATTAGTATAAGGTCCTCTTGCTACCTGGAAGCACCGAAGATTCAGGGAGATGGTGCAGGTGTATGTTTGTATGCACATGAGCACATGCACACACCATTGCAAATGAAAAAGTAGAGAGAGCAAAAGAGACAGAAATACCACTCTCAAAGTCTAATAACAAACAGAGTATGTTGAAATACTGCAATTCAAAAGGCTAAAATTAAATTCTAAACAGCAGAAACAGAAAACCAGGAAAATATTCCACTATAGCCACACATCACACCATAAATGCAGGTTTTCCTGATATACTGATTCTGTTTAGCTGCATTTACAAACTGAATAATTCATCTTAGGAATTACACATCATCTTAAGATATCTTAAGATAGTATAGTTCCACCAACTTTAGTGAAGTTACTCTTCTCTCACAGGCAGGCGACAGAGTTAAAGGCAATTTAGATTATACTGAGCCATTGCTGTCACTGGGAAACCGCCCTGTCCTGTAAGTATGCAAGTATGTAATCCTTCCTGCATGAAACAATGTCACTTGTTCTGCTACATCTACACATTTATTTGCAAATTGTATCACTCCATAACAATTTCTTCAGGATTTCATATAAACATTTTCAAATTACTAAATCATTAAGTTGCTATTGCTCCTATGAGCAGATCAACTTGGAATGGGCTCTGAAGTACCGCACAAAAAATCTCACACAAGATCTCCAATAAATATTCCAAATCTCATTTTTTTCCAGTGATAACATATTTTAGATTAACTCTCAGAAATATTTTCATTATCTGCACTGCCAGTAACCAGCTAAGTTTATCATCACTCCCTCTTACGTAACAGCAGAACACAGGACCTTCTAAAAACATTAAGCTGGAGGAAAACATTCTATTTGGAACACAGGTCTAAAAGAAAGGCCTCTTTCTTTCTGGACTTGGAACAGAGATGCCATGAATCCTCCTCTAATCTTCTAATCTTCAACAACTTATGACACAGTTCTCTGACATCAGTCCTTAAAGCTACAGGTATGTATAACTAGACTGGAATTTCTTTAATTTCTGAAAGAAGTCTCAAAAATTCCGAGTCAGGTCCAAGCTTCAAAACACCCTTTTAACAGCACTCATATTAAGAGCTTTCACTTGATTTTAATGAAAGAAAATTAAAATTGGCCTCTCTCACAATAACTGGCAGACTACTAAATACTCTGATGTAAGTATCAATAAAAGGATACTACCTAATAATACTACAATAAAAGTATTCTACCTCTGTAATATCTTCAGTGTCCTGGGTTTAGCAGTAGCAGTCATTTTTCTCCTTCTTAGTAGCTGGCACAGTGCTGTGTTTTTGACTTTCAGCCTGGGAACAACGCTGATAACACCGATGTTTTTAGTTGTTGCTAAGTAATGTT
>JANHGB010034396.1:0-15991 GCA_026283785.1 Coracopsis vasa
TGGTTTAGTGTGAGGTGTCCCTGTCCATGGCAGGGGGGTTGGAACTGGATGATCTTAAGGTCCTTTCCAACCCAAACTATTCTATGATTCTATGAAAATGTGACACTGTCGGATCCGGAAGTATTTTCCTCTTACCCTAGTATGTTTTTGCACATAAGCACATCTTACTTTATTCTCCTCTATTTATTTTCCTTCATAGATTCTCAACTGTTTGACAGTAATATATTACCAGCACAGAGAAGAGTGGCATCTGATGGCCATCTCCTTTTCATAACAGGCAGAGGAACCCTGTAGCCAGCCTCCAAAATCAGTGCCTTCCACAAGCATAAGTTGCTGGGGATGTCAGCATAGGAACAGCATAACCAGCAGGCAAAGACACAGCTTCTGCTTAATGCAGACATCAACCCCCAAACTTCTCCAGTGAAGACCAAGCCCAGGAACAAACCGGCCTTCACTTCAGGAGTAAGATGTGCACAGCCCACTCCCAGCCGTTGAAGAAGACGCTTTTCAAACCCGAGATGTAAAGGTCAGGGTACTGATGGAGAACACTAGATGGCACTCATAAGCTACCAAAAAAATACATCCCGTATAAAGAGCTCAGATTTTCTCCAGGCTTTAAAACCCATGTTTAAAATACACAATTCAGGACAGATTCTCACATTCTCCTTCCCAATATAAACTCTGAACCAAGAAAAATCACTTGCTACTATACCTAAACACCTAAATGTGCCGTGGCAAAAGAACTGGTCTCTTCTGCCAGGGAAAGTCAAAGTGTCACCCAGCCCATCATCCTGACACTGTTTGCAGAATTAATTTTCCCAATAGGACTTTTCCATTTAAAGCCAACACATTCAGCCTATTTGTGCTCTGCAGGTATGTGACTCTGTGTATCTCTGGCCATTATTTCACTTCTGAAGAGTCCTGGCAGCACTGAAGGCGAGAAATGTCTGTTCCTATTGCCTGGACTCTGCAGGTTGGTCGTGTAGCTCTGATGTTACATTACTGAAATAGCTACAGCTCCTAAATAAAAATGACTAAATGCTGTAAACACCAGTATTACTAGTTCAATAGAAAAATACCTGTCAAATGCATTTGTGCAGTTATAACTCACATTTTGTAGCGAGCCTGAACAAGAGAGCATCTATTGCAGAAATATGCTTGGGCAGGAAAGGTATTTGGTGTTTGCTCCTGCCATGAGTAGTGACAATCTTGGAGTCCTGCAATAGATCCTTCTGCTCAACCCACAAGGATGATCCAGCAAAGCGAACAAAGCCTGCAGTACCTCACATCACTGACAAAATGAATATGAGCTTCTATTTACACTGAGTTTAAGGGAACAAAACAGCATTCTGCTGGCAAAGCTGCAAAGCCAGAAGCAACCTCAGTCTGCTGCCTGCAGACCCCTTCCCTCCTGCTCCCTCCTAGTCTCTGCAGGGAGCATGGCATGAAGGTGTTGAGGACCCAGCCAAGAGAGCACATCTGAAAGTAGTCCTTGTTGTCACTGTCACTGCTTCACAGTCCTTGCTATGCTCCTCCATGCTCACCAATTTTTGCTGAGATAGCCAGATCAATTCTCACTGACATCACTGCTCATTGATAACTGCACCAATAAATCATAACTGCCCCCTTTTTGAAGCTCTTTGTCATCACAGAATTACCCTTCACAATGCCAGGCCAGCCTTTATTGTTCCACCTAATCAAATCCAGAGATAAACTGGTTGCACTTCACCCTGGCCCAGGATGAAGGACTACCCAGACCTAAAAGTCTTACCCAGTCCTTGTCCTCCAGGAGGACATGCAGAGATTTATATACTTAAAGTAATCATGAATCAAGCAGTTCTAGAAATAATTCATCCAGGTAACCTTCATAAGAGACACAGAGATCTACCTTAATTGTAACACCCCTCTGAACCATGGCTAGCCAGATGCTCTTCAGGCAAGGACCTCAAGCCACTCAAGGGAGAATGGACTGTCATGTCCTCTATTCCATCCCACTCTGCAGCTGGCTTTGATGCCATTCAGAATAGCCAAGCAGAGGAAACAAGTGGGTATTTCCCAAGGGTAAATAGAGGACTCACAGGCTCGAAGTCTGGAGATCCTCTCTGATCCCAGAAGGCCATGAGAAGTTTCAAGCAGCTGAATGACCCCAATGACTTTACTGGGACAAGTTCTGTGGAGGACAAACCTCATTCACAGCCAGCTAAAAGGAGCCACAATTTACAATACTGCTATTTCACAGTAAATAGTACACATTTTTCATGACTTAGTATGACTTTGCTCCAATTACGCCAAGGCACGTAGCAGTACCTGATGTAATTAAGTAATAACCAACCTCTTCTGTGCAGCCACTTTTTTTAACAGCTTATGAATGGGCAAAAAAAGAAATCTTTTCATAAAATGAAACATATGGTTGCATTTATTTAACCAAACCTGCTCCGGACACAGTGGAATAAAAACCCATTTGATCCAATAATTCAATTTGATGATTTAATTAAAGTGATACATAATAACGCAGCAAACGCCTGAAAGGCAAGAAAAAAAAGTGTAATGATTTGACCATCTATAAAATAACTGGCATTTTCCAGAGATCTCATTTTCCTTTCAGTATTCTGTGTGCCTTGGATTCCTGAAAGAAGATTAAAAGTACCACAGGCTCCTTGCTTGCTTTTCTTTTTAGATGCTACAGAACTTCCACTGATTCTGCAAGAAGTGCAGCTGAAGGACGCACAGAAATGCAGAAAGAGGTTGGGAGAGGTTTGGATCTTCCCTGAACTGAATCAGGACACCCTAAAGGGAAACACAAGCCTGTGCATTCACGATTGCTTGAGAAAACAAAAAGAACTGAAACCAACAACCAGCATCATTTCACATTGACATAGCATAGAACCATAGAACGGTTTGGGTTGGAAAGGACCTTAAGATCATCCAGTTCCAGCCCCTGCCATGGGCAGGGATGCCTCATCCTAGACCATGTCACCCAAGGCTCTGTCCAGTCTGGCCTTGAACACTGCCAGGGATGGAGCATTTACCACTTCTCTGGGCAGCCTGTTCCAATGCTTCCCCACAGTAAAGAACTTCTTCCCTATATCTAACCTGAACTTCCTCTGCATCTCAGCTGTTTTCAGAAACAAATATTACTAATGCTCTCTTTCAAGTTCTGATCCTAAATGATAATAATAATATTGAGGGGGCTTTCAGGATGTCTTTCTGTGGTGAGCAGATACATGGACTGGCCTTGCATAGGTCCAGCAGGACACCAAAGCCACAATGTCCTGGCTAACAGACCATCTGTACCAGTTCTCCTGGAAGCAGAAAAGCCTCACCAGGGCCACAGAACTACATCTTGGAGGCACTCAGCAGCAGGTAAGTGTGTTTGCAGTACCATAGGTGCAGTACCGTTGGCGCAGTACCATGGGCATGCCTCATGGCAGGCAGTGATGCCCTGAGCATGGCAGAACTTAGACCTGTTGGAGTGAAAACCCCCCTCACCCTTCTCTTGGGTGAACTGGGAACACAGCAAACAAGCTGGCTTATGGAAACTCATGGATAAGTCCTGCAGAAGAGGGAGGGCTGGATCTGGAGGAAGCCCTCTGACCTGACTCATGGCAGCCTCAGTCAGCGTTTCCAGCTGTTGACCATGTGTAGGAGCCTGACACAGCCTTTTCCCTGCAGATCAGCCCGCTGGGGAAGGCAGGGGGCAAAGCCAGCATCTTGGCTAGCCTTATCCTCCAGGGCTCACTCAAGCCTGGAGAAAACCTGCTTGCTGCTCACGGACAACTGCAGCACGCTAAGACAGTCCTAAGCGCTGGCCAGCCCTGCCATACAGCAGACAATTATTTTCTTCATGTTAAAAACATTCCAATGGGCTGGAACAAACAAAATTAATTGAACAACTCTGCATTCATCTCTCCCCTAATTTGATTTGTGTGTTGTACTTGGCGACGTAACCTCCACGAGGCTTCCCTAACTGCAGCCTGATAAAGCTTAATCCAAAAGCTCCTGGCAGCTCCATTTCAGAGAGCTGAAAGACAAAAAGGGGGCTTATTGTTTTGCAGAAACTAACCACTGATATTAAGACACACCCGTGAATGCAGAAAGGGCTTTGCAAGAGAACATTACGGCTTTTCCTCCTCTTTTTAAAGCAGCCTGCATTGCTCTGTCAAAGACAGAAATGCAAAACCAGCCAAGCTTTCTGGGTTTCATCGTGCTTTTTGCATATGCTACCTGCGGTTATAAAAAGAGATATTTAGGGGAAGTCTGAAAGAGTGCAAGAACTGTATAGTGGGTTATTGCTCATATACCTTCTCCCTGTAAAGCAGGTGCCTCATATGATGAATCCAGTTGCACTGGGCTCAGAGGGATTTATAAAATCCTCTAAAAATGGTCTAAGCTAGCTCTTCCATGCATAAAAATGTCACCACTTTAAAGGCAGTTATTTCTAGCTGTGCTATGCCCTCTTTTGGAAAATCCCACTCTCTCCCCGCTGCTGTGTGTCTCAGCGATGCCGTTCCTTTCCTCAGTACTGTGGGATACACATCGTGTGATGAAACCCTCACAATTTTCAGCACAGAAAAGCAACACGCCAGTGAAGTCCTGAATCCCTCGTGGTGAGATGGCCAGGGATCTTCTGAGGCAATTGGTATGTGAAGGGAGGAATACGTGGGCATCAGGATGTGCCCACAGCATGTTATTGACTCAGGACTGCTCAGAGATAGCTGAAAGACAGGGACAAGGGGCTTGTCTTGCTCTGTGAGGAAGCTCCTGGCTGTAAGGCGAGAGCTCAGTATGGGGGTTTCATGACTTTCTTCCCTGCAAGGGCAAAACAAGTTAGTGGCCAAGCTCTTGGGTTAGAGAGGGTGTTTCTTTCCCCTCTGCCCCAGCACTGGGAAGGGCCAGTCTTGAAGGACAGATGGACCACTTGCTGACCATAATAACACCCAACTCAGCCTCAAGTTTCCCATCTGATTTCAGAGACATCCATGGCAGTGTTACTGGCAAAATAGCGCACTAAATTCACTCAGCCCTGCAGCCCCTGCAGGAACCTGGCTGCAGGCAAGACAAAAGCAATGCCACCAACAGAGAAGGGAACAAAAATACTTTCAACTGTAGGTACAGCTGCCCTGAAATGTGGAAATACGGGTTATACTGCGACGAGAAAACTCACAGTTGCTCTCAGTGCCATGCCAGCAGTGTCGGGGTAAGGAAAGTGACACAGTGCCAGACTCAGCTACCTTACGTTGGCAAGACTCAGTGGAGATGCTTGGAAAGAGACTTTGATCCATAACTAACAACAGCACGCTCTGGGCTGTCGCATTCAATCTCAGAGTTCAGCAAGGGCTGTGCTCCCAAAGGATAATGAATAGACCACGAGGATCACATGCAGAGACAACACAGGCTTTAATACACAGAAAAGTGCTAGGAGGCATACTTACAGTATTTCCCCCCATTCTCCTTTTAATAAACATTTGCAATCTTTTCTTGCTTTGCTTTAGTGTATGTTGTTAACTTCTCAGAGTGCTTATAAATGGCATTATTACTATATAAGGATAATTGCTTTAAAGAGAAGTATGCATTTTTCCTTTCCTTTGCCTGCACTTCACCAGCAGGCAATCGCAGGCCCTGGAGCATGCTGTACACACAAGTACTTGTGTTCACTGACTTCAATCCACAGGCTGAATGTAGCTAGGAGACAGACACTTTACCTTCTCTGCTCCTACCTTTCACTGTGCTTCAAACCTTCTAAAGGTGTGAGGGACACTGATAGACCCTACACTTGTGTTGCACCCTTGGGAATAAACTGGCACGTGGGGCACTTCTGATGGAGGGGTTCTGACCAAGCTGGGTTTTGCCCCTCTGCTGCCTGCCCTTTTCTTGAGGTGAACACACAGCCAACATTTGGATTCATTCCTGTATGGCTTGCTTTCTAGCATTTGAGTATCTGTGACATGACAGCAGCAGACCCTGTGTTACTGAAAGGCCTGGACTGTGTGTTTTACTATGTTGTGTTTGAGCCCAGACACTTCATATATTTCACAATCACTCTTTCTACAGCTGTGGCCTGAATCCTCAGCGGGTGCAGATCAGCCTTGCACCATCAGATGCCATGCTGGGCCCAACTGATGCCCGCCAAGGATCTGCCCTGCAAGCCTGGTGTTTGTACTGCACACATACACGTGGACACGCAGAGGGTGACTTGTGTTTAAGATGTACACCTGTGTCCTTATTTACACAGTGCTTCTGATGCAGCACGTGTAATCCCATTCAGTGGCACGTGCTACATCAGCAGGGGAAGAAAAGAGGATTTCCTGCCAGGAGGACATGGATTTGCCATGTTAGCCAGTAATTCTGTGGGCCAAACAGCTGGAGCAGCAAGTAGGCAGTGCAGAAAGGAATTCCCTGCAGGTGTAAATGGAACAAATCATCAAGCTCCCTTACAAGTGTTCAGCTCTTCCAGCTTTAGTGGCAGCTGTGAACATAAACCATACCTTAAACTTTCATACTGAATTCCTCTTGCTCTTTTGGTTTGGGCCCTTTATAGTATCTAAACAGGTGCAAGCAATCACTTATTGTATATTAACAAATGTATTAATAAATCTACGTCTGCTACACACAGGCACTACTCACATTACAACCGCATGGAAGTTACTAGAGGTGAGAACAGAGCCCCTAGGAAGCGAAGCATGAGACCTATGTCAGGTATATCCAGCACATCTCTTTGTACCTGATTCCCCTTCAAAACGGGTCAGGTTTTCCTGGAATGTTTTGCCTTCCACCTGACTCATCCGAGGCTCTTTGCAAGGCAGCAGCCTGTCTTTTCCTGCTTTTGCATGATGTACTCCAAGACAGCTGCATACACAATGACCCAGCACTGCAGAGCAAGACACAGAAGAGGTGGAAGGGATGAGATACGCCGAAGGAGCACACTGATTTCTGCCTAAAATGGGACTACAGCACGTACTCGAGGTGCACATCAGGAGGCTCGTGCAGCAATAGGTGAGTACATATACTTGGAGCACTGAGGCATAGTGGCAGCCGGGCAGGTCTGCAGTGCAGAGATGACGCAGGGCAAGCAATTAGCAGCATGATGTTACCACCCTCATGTGCAACCTTTTGCACCGAGCCCGTCTGCTGAGCCAACAGCAATCCTAATGATGATACATGGACCCATCTGCCCCAGCACACTGCAGTAGGGTGCTGACCTGATTAAAGGGGAATGGAATTAGGAAACGACAGTCTTCATGACAAAGTGAAAACAAAAAGGGAAGTAGGAAAAGTACAGTTATCAAAGGAAACTGGGAAGGACTTGTTAATAGAACGGTTTGGGTCGGAAGGGGCCTTAGAGCTCACCCAGTTCCAACCCCCTGCCAGGGCAGGGACACCTTCCACTAGAGCAGGTTGCTCCAAGCCCCGTCCAACTTGGTCTTGAACACAGCCAGGGATGGGGCAGCCACAGCTTCTCTGGGCACCCTGTGCCAGCGCCTCAGCACCCCCACAGTAAATCTGTAAGGTAATCTGTGAAGAAATCTTCCAAGATTCTTCCAAAGGACAAGAATAATCAAGTGCAATGGTAAACATTTCGTAGATTAACTAAAAAAAGTTCTTGCTCATTTTCATTTTCCCCATGATATTTAAAGAAAATAACCAGTTATCATTCTGGTTTAGTAATCCCAAGTTAAGATTTCAATCATGTATCATTTTGAATTTAAATTTACTATGCTGTTGCTTTGGCCAGATTCCACTTAATGCTAGAGAGCATTTTGTGGTCATGTAGGTTTGACTAAAATACATAAATAAATTCTGCAAGAGTAGAACTTTTCTGCCTAACGCTCCCTTTGGCCTCCCAGAGAGAACCCGAGGGCATGAAGAGACTGCAAAGCTGTTTTGAGAGAGTTCTCATAAAACACGGGCATTTAGAAAGCAAAAACAAATTACTGGAAGTAATAACAGAGGCTATAAATGAGACAAATAACTTGTTCTCATTCAGAAACACTGCCACCAATGCTCTAAACTATTTGCCTCAAAATGATGATGTCACTGCACAGCATCTCTGGAGCTTTGGATACTGCTGCAGTGGAGGTGCACGCAGGCAGCACCTTTGTAGGAGGCCTCAGTTTAATTTCTAACATCAGGAGCCATGAAACAGTGAATAAGAACTAAATTGCTTTGCTTGAGCAGTGCTGTACCTTTGACCGCAAGTCGATAGCTGGAGCCATGCCTCCAGTGTACAGCACACAGGAGGGAAAACCAAGTGTCCATGTTTTAGCAGCATCCAGTTACAAGGACTTCCAAACTGTAGCACTACCACATAACAAAGAACAGCAAGGAAAATGATTGCCCATGCACTATGAGAGAAATCTCACAGCTGTTTGAGTCCAAAGCTAGGTAAGTTTTATTAAAGTGAATTTATGACCGCTCATTATTTAACTTAGGCTAGGATCAAAATTAAATATATGTGCTGGTTTTGGCTGGGGCAGAGTGAATTTTCTTCACAGTAGCTGTGTTTTGGATTTGTGCTGAAACAGGGTTGGTAATTCAGGGATGGTTTAGTTATTGCTGAGCAGAATTTACACAGAGTCAGGTCCTTTTCTGCCTCTCACCCCATCAGTGAGGAAGCTGGGGGTGCACAAGGAGTCAGGAAGGGACACAGCCAGGAGAGCTGACCCCAACTGACCCAAGGGATATTCCAGGCCATAGGGTGTCATGCTCACTGTATAGAGCTGGGGGACAAAGGAAGGGAGGACATTCAGAGTGATGGTGGTGCCTTCCCAAGTCACCATTAGGTGTGATGGAGCCCTGCTTTCCCAGGGATAGCTGAACACCGGCCTGACCACGGGAAGTGAATGAATTCCTTGTTTTGCTTTGCTTGCATGTGCAGCTTTTCCTTTACTCATTAAACTGACTTTATTGCAACTCAGGAGTTTTCTCACTTTTACCATTCTGATTCTCTCCCCATCCCACTGATGGGAGTGAGCAAGCGGCTGCGTGGGGCTCAGTAGCTGGCAGGGGTTAAACTATGACAAGATGGTACTTTGAGGTGAATTCCCACTGATGGGAAACAGCATCATTGAGACTCCAGCAAAGAGTAATCAGACACCTTTGGGGAAGTAATCAGGCATTTGTGAAAGAAAACTCTGATGTCAAGAGCCCCTCACGTGGGATGCTTGTTTAAGTGTTGTAAGGCTTGCAGAACATTTAATGAGAAAGAAAGGTTAAAGGGTTGGGGTTTTTATCAGCATTAAAAAACATAAAGAGCAAGAAATAGCATTTTATGGTCCTAATCAGCAGCAAAATAAAATGAACAAATATTGCTGCACATAGGGTACTTCCCGAAACAAGGAAATGAAACACCTTTTCCTCCCGAGTTTCCATGCCTACACCTTTACTGAAGCAGGTAATGTTTTGTAAATACATCTCTGCTTGATGGGACAACATGTGAAAGTAGTAGGGAACATGCAGACTCAGGCCGTTGAACTGGATGGACTTTTTAATGTAAGAACTCTATTTGTCCCTGTAGAGCAATGCACACTATTAAGCTGATAAATAATTAGCAATCCCTCTAGCACAGCTGCTCGCAAGCATGCCATGAAAAGGCAGGAGCATGATATGCAATGTGACAGAGCAACACAGTCCTGAGCCACAGAGGACAGGCCAGAGAAATAGGAGGCAATTTCAACCGAGATGGTTATATGTGGGATATCAAACACTGTCACTGATACAGCATCTGATGATTATTTTATAAATACATTCTGGTTTAATACGTCTGTACAGAGAGCCTCTAACTTCTCAAACTTTATATAAATCAGAACCGTAACACTGGTGAGCCCTCTTGTTAGCTTTTCAAGCCCTGATGATCTGTGTGATTTAACAGCTTGATCTGCTGTATACCTTGAATCTCTGAAAGTTTCATCTTCTTAATAAATATTATAGACTCGTAGAATGGTTTGGGTTGGAAAGGACCTTAAGATCATCCAGTTCCAACCCCCTGCCATGGGCAGGGACACCTCACGTTAGACCATGTCACCCAAGATGCCATCCAACCTGGCCTTTAAGACTGCCAGGGATGGAGCATCTACCACTTCTCTGGGCAGCCTGTTCCAGTGCCTCACCACCCTCACAGTGAAGAACTTCTCCCTATCCGACCTGAACTTCCCCTGTCTAAGTTTGAGCCCATATTGCTGTATGATGGTTTATTATCAACAGTTGCTACAATTACATAGCTGAACAGTGTTTATCCTGAATGGTATATTTCAGAAATAAGGTATTTAAAGATGATCCCTCCGGTCTCTTGAAAAAGCTCCAGTGTCAACTTAAGAATTAAGCTCAGCTTATGGGGGCTGATTTAGTCTCATGTGTATGCTTTTATTCCAGTCACACAAGCAGTCCCCAAGAGAACTGTTTGAAATCAGCTTTTGCCAACAGGAGGAAGGAATGAGATAATGGAACCAAACAAATTGGTTCTTGCTAAATACTAACACTAAAGGAAAACTGGAGTTTTCACTCCCCAGTGGAAAATCAGCCCACTACACTATTTTGAATTAGCTAAAATATCATCTCCACCTTGTATTCTGATGATTGAAAACACTTCCCTCCCTTCATTGCCTCTTTTCAACTGAAAAAGAGGAGGGAGAGGAGAGTTAACTGCAAAACAAAAAGCTGGTAACACTCGCACTGGCTAACACACTGGATCCAAATGCACTGACAGTTTTGGTTTCCCTAAAACAGCCTTTCCCAAAAGACATTTTATTTACCAAATGCCACCACTTACAGGGCTTTGCCATGGAAATACTCAGAGGACTGGCATAAAGCGAGGAGTAGTTTGCCTCTAGCGTATCCGCAGGTTATGCTGCTGGTCATGGTTCTATGACCTGAGGTAGCTTTGATAGCTGGGAGAAAAGACATTCCTGTTCAGTGCCAAACTGTTCGGGATAGTGCATTTGTGAATGGGAACAATGCAGAGCTGCTTTGTGCTGATTTGAAATTCCCTATTCACCAGGGAATTCTGAAAATGATTCTGAAGTTATGCAAATTGCTCTGGGCACATTTTCCTCCCATGTAAGAAAGGCTTACATAATGAACACTGCACTGTGTTCCAGATTAGCAATACTGCCCACAGACTTAATAGAGTGTGACAGAGGAAACAAACTGCAAAGATTCACACCGACAAACCAGCCCAAACTTCCCCTCCAGAGCTGAAGACCATCACGAACCGTATCACCCTGCAGCAAGCAAAAGACACATTCTTGTGACCTTGCCTTTTTCTACAACACATAAACCTAAGGACAGGGAGGGCAGACAACAGCCAACGTGTGACAGCCATTGGTCACAACTGCTTAATGCAATGTGGAAAGCATCGAGATGCAACTGTAAGGTGTGCAGAAGGAGCTGCATAAAAATAAACGTGTTATGCTAACCCTACACTCTTCTATTTGTATGCCAGACTGCCTGGCTGAGCAGCACTCTGTGCGCTCAGCTCCTCAGTACTTTTGCATGAATGACACTATTTATAGCGAGGTACTGTATTTACTAGCTGAATAAACAATAGGTTTTGCTTTCACTCAAATATTATGACTTCAACTCCTTTTATTTATATGTCAGTAGTTCAGAGCATGCAGTGGACCAGGCACATCATCACTGTTCACCCTTGTCAAAGAAGGGGCCAGAAACATCCATGTCGTTACATCTCTGGAGCAGCTATAACTCATCTTGTAACCTTTGGAGGATACGCTACAATCCATTTCATGTGAGCAGCACTGCAGCAACCTATTTATTTTTGAGTTCATGAAAAAAATGCACCTATTTGCAGTGTCCCCTGGTGTGCACACAACCCAAAAAGTGACAAGTTGACAGAGTCGGTACAAAAAGACTAGCTGCCCAGCCATTAGCCTCCTGTTGCAAAAGCTCAAGGGAAAACAAATCACCGATTCTAGCATTATCCATGCCATTAGATGGCAGGCTGAATGTTGTCAGATCACAAGAAGTGCATGCCCCCCAACTGAGAGGCTCTCTTGAGCATGTCCTAAGCTTGAATTCCCAGGCAGGCATGAGTACAGAGCATCATAGTACCTGGACATGATGGAAGAGGACCCAGAGAGAATCAGGAAACCAGTCCCCAAGGACGCAAGGTGTCAAGCACCCAGGCACCAACCTCTCTAAACATGGACTAATGGCTGTGCAGCTCCCTTGCTCCTGTAGACTGGCTCACATCAAGTTAGCTAAGCCGTATGTGCTGGGCTGAATCTGGGCATTAGAGTTCTTAAAGATCAAAGTCAATGCGAACCTTTCCAATTATTCAAGTGCTCCTTTGACATCAACACTTCCAACTTCAAGGTCAGCTCATTAACTACAGTCCTTGGTGTTTATAATGGTCTGTCAAAATTGTGGGTCTTACTTACTTACTATGGGGGTGAAAATCACCTAAAGCATTTTTATAATCCTAAAAACCATCCCGCTGGAGTCAAGGAATAGGCACGCCTGTGTCCAAAGCAGTGAAATCTTCTTGAATGTTACACCACATGTACCAGAGGTATCTTAGCTGCACTCAAAATGAAAACTAGTCAGTTTTGTCACTTCCAACATAAAGCAACCGATTAACTTTCATCACTGTTCTGGGTAAGTGATATGTACACAGGATATACAGGACATGCTGAAGAAATACATACTGACACAGGCTGCTGTTAAAACACTGACTGAAAACTGCAGGCCAGAGCAGCAGAGCGCAGCAGGGTTTCTTCATTCCCAAGACCTCCTCCTCACTTCTAATGTAAATTCTCCATCCCAAGGATGCCTTTAACATACATGAGATTTGTGTACGTGTATATTTTATATATATAAATATGCACGCTCACAGAATAATGAGCCCTGAGGAATGCACTCTTCCAGCACTCTCTTGGGAAGGTGAAGTTGCTGAATGCAGCTGTTTTCATGATTCACATCATCTGAAAACTATACTCTCTGTGCCTGGCCAGGTGAAAATGCCAGGTACGAAAGGGAAGCTTGTAAATCTGCTTCACTGTTTCCTTCTGGCAAACTGCCCTTCTCTTCTTTACCTCTACCCAGAACTGGTTCAGCACCAACTGCTTCTCGAGACTGAAGACTGGGAAGTACATGTCATTCTCCTACCTTTAAATAACACCATTCAATAAAACAAGAGGAAATAAAGGCAGTAAATGATATTTATTTCTGGTCTTATTTTATCCAGCACACATTTCTATCAGAATTGTTCATGTGCTCCTCTAGCCAGGGCTGCCTGTGCCAACACGGCTGCAACCTCCCTCTCACCCCCCTCCATCCAGCTCATTATCTAGTGTCTGACAGAAGCAAGCGCCAGCCGCTCTACAAAAAGGCACATGGAACACTCCAGGAAGACATCAGAAAATCACCTGCCTATAAGGGAAGAGTTTTTACCTCCCTGCCACCATTACAAACAGATTGATGCAAACGCTGACTTAAAAGGTCGACGGCTCTTCAAAAGTCTTGTTACTGCAAAAATGAAGCCCATAGCCATACCTGGGTATGCTATTCCTATTCAAACATGCAGGGAGCCAGTGCTAATGGGGCTGAAATTTTACCTCTGATCTTCTCCCTCCATGTTTCTCTTTTTGGCAGGGATCACTAAGGTCCTACAGCCAGTTGGCAGAAACAGGGACACTGCCAGTTTGAGACTCACATATTCTGGGGCTTTATTGCACCTTGTGACAGCAAGTTCCACAAGTAATTGCAGGCACCCACAGGACTAGTTAATTTATTGACACTTATCAACAAGGAATGCCTGCTTAACCTCCACTATTTCTTCAGTAGCTCGCAGCTATCCTTGACACCATTTGATGACAAAGGAGACAAAGATAACTCTCCTATTAGTCAAGTGCAACATTCGTAAGTGCAATCTACCTTTGGAAGCTTCTGTGCCAAGTGGATTTTCCAAGAGGTCTGTCGTATCTTGTCTCCAAGCATCCTTCACGGCAGACTTGGACACTTTCCTGTTGTTCAGGCTTTGCTGTGGTCGGAAGTTGTTCCTCAGGTACTCCACGGACTTGACGTGGTCTTGCTGTTCAGTGGTGAATATGGAGTAGAATGCCTCCAGCTGATCGCAGCCATCATGGCAGGGGAGAGAAAGGACATTAATTAGAAAAACAATACACTGAAATCTGGGTGGTTGATAAGAAACCAAAATGGCAGGAAGTTAAATGTTGATGCCAAGACTGATAAACCACATGGGAATTCAGGCTGCCCACTGAAATCACTGCCAACTGCCTTATCTCAGCACAGCGCTTATCCTGCCCAACAAGGGACGGCCTTCTATCAACATGTGGATGTCTGTCATAGGCAGGGAAACACGTGCCCTTAGACCCCTGGTCTGGAAGGATTTTGTTTGACATGGCCTTTCCAAGCCCTCCTCACCCCTGGCACTGCTTTGTTTCAGAGCATCATGTCAAAAAGTGCTTCCAGGTTATCCCACCCCAAGAGCCTCCTCCAGGACAGGGCAACACTACCCTGTCTCTAAATACCATATGAGGTTTAGCTGCCAGGCTAAGCTTCTCAGATAGCTGTTGCAGCACTTTAGGCGCAGTTAGCATAGATTCCTCTGGGAATACGTTTCTCCTGTTGGATTCAGATTTGAGCTATTTTTAGTAAGATGGATTAACCTGTAAGGAAGAACTTTCCTGTTACTTCAAAACTTAGTATTGCTTAGAAAGAAGTATCTAGCGACCTAAGGTGGAAATGTTTTCAGCTAAAGTTTTTCTCATAGCTATCAAGTTCAGTATAGCATTTGCTAAGAGTTTGTTATCATTCACATCCAGAACTGGAATGAGTTATGCTGCTGCTGGAACGACTAAGCATGACAGAGCTGAGAAGGATTCAATCCCAATACTGTTTACATAAACATCAATTACATATATTGATAATATGGATTTTGAGAGTATAGGATCTGGCCCAAGACTTTAAAAAGGGGGCTTAAATTACACTCATAGCTTATTGACAGCTCATTTAGAAAGCTACACCCTTTTCTTTAAGTGCATCTGCTCTAAAAGCTATGGAGAAGCTGCCAGAGTCCTGAAACTTGCATCTAGAAAAAACTATCATTGCAGCCTCAGTTGATAGTACTGATAAAAACAAGCAAAGAAAGGTGTAACAGAGAGTTAAGCACCTCCACTGACTCAAGAAGCACTCATTACCATTAATTTCCCTTTGAACCAGTAACCATAACCCCCTTTTGCTGCTGCTACCCACCCTGCCCAATCTGCTGGGCTCGACGATGGTAGTTATTAGGCTGCAATCTGTACAAATCCTCTGACCTCCAAGGCAGGAGTGAGTTAATTTTTACACATTTCAGTCCAACTTAAGTCCCCGTGGAGTGGGTGATGCATTGAGCCAGCTGATGGAGATATGTATAGGAATGTTATCCAATGCGCTTCATGTGGGAGCAGTACATGGATAGCAGGAGGGAGAACGGATGGACCTCACAGCTCTAATCCTGAGTTTGGCAACTCTGCATTACAACATAAAACCAAGGGAACTGAGTCCTGCTACTGGCAATCACCTCTGAGATAATAGCACAACTTGTATGTTTTTAGTAGTAGCTTCCCCCTAAACACAACTACTTTTACTACAGCAGGTCGAAGGAGGTGATCCTGCCCCTCTACTCTGCTCTCGTGACGACCTCACTTGGAGCATTGTGTGCAGTTCTGGTGTCCTCAACATAAAAAGGACATGGAACTGTCGGAACAAGTCCAGAGGAGGGCCCGAGGATGATCAGGGGACTGGAGCACCTCCCAGATGAAGATAGGCTGAGAAAGTTGGGGCTGTTCAGCCTGGAGAAGAGAAGGCTGCACAGAGACCTCATAGCAGCCTTCCAGTATCTGAAGGGGGCCTATAAGGATGCTGGGGAGGGACTCTTCATTAGTGACTGTAGTGACAGGACAAGGGGTAATGGGTTCAAACTTAAACAGGGGAAGTTTAGATTAGATATAAGGAAGAAGTTCTTTACTGTGAG
>JANHGB010034397.1:0-13558 GCA_026283785.1 Coracopsis vasa
CTATCTCCAGGAACTAATTCCCATAATTATAAAAAGATTCACTGCTGTTTAGTAAGGCTGCAGCTCATAATGCCACTGTTTCCATAGTAGGAGATAAATTGTTTCAATAGACCTGGCTATCTTGTCACATGAATGTTAAGGAATGTAACAGATTTGAGATTTCTTCACTTCTGTGCAATTTGGCTTTTAGGCTCTAAAGTTATGAAGGAGAATAGATGATGATATTATATCATTACTCAGTCTAAAATAATCATTGCCTAAATTAGATGAAATACAATGAACAACACTGCAATGTGCTGGTAGCTGGTTTGTGAAGGTTTGATTTCCAGTAAGAAACGTGACACAAACTGGAAGATTTGCAGCAAGAAGAAGGTAACCTTCAAGTCCTGAATTTCAGCTTTCCTCTGAGCTGGAAGAAGGGAACCATCCACGTATGTGGCACTTGATGAATTACTCCCTTCTGTTTATTATATCAGTTTTGTTTTCAAAAAGTGCGGTTTATGATTATTTGGTTTGGATAGCAAAGTAATCCCTGACTCTTGAAAGCCTTCAAAGTGTTTACCATTAGCAAACATGATGCTCATTAGAGGTCCTTCTTCAAATGCAGAGTGGATGTTGTTGTTTTCCTTTGTTAAATGAAGATACTGCCTTCAGGGCCCCAGTTTCTTTCACAGTCTTCTTCCTTGGGTCCAGTGGAGGAATTAATTTTCATGACTAACTAAATAATGTATGTATAATAGACATTTACAAAAGGCATATAAACCAATAGAAGTATATTACACTTTGTCATCCAATCCTTCTCCTTTAAAGCGTGGAAAGAAAGGGAAGGACTTGCATGTCCTTTATGTTATCACTGTGTGTATTAGCATCATATCTACTAGTTCTGACTTTCTCCCATTGGCTGTTGAGCATCAGGTCTTGTCATATCTTTCTCTGGCTGAGGATCTTTCTATTGCCTGTGGTGCTGTCCTACTGGTATTTTCTGACTGTGAGTTTCCTATTAGCACCATTCAGTGTTGGGTATGTTTTCACGTTATAAATAGCTGCACAGTGTCCTGCATGGTCTTAGCTGCACAATATTGGCCAATATTCAAGGGCATCTGTGTTTAACAAGGACAGAACTAAAAAACAAAAATAAAAAGATCATTATTTTCACTCTTTTGTGGGGCCCTGAGGAGCCCCAAGTCTACTCTTCAGTGGCTGACAAGCCTGGTGTGCCTGTCCAAAGCTCATGCTATGAAGGACTTCTTCATTGGGCTTGAGGGATAGGAATGTTTTGGCATTGCCTACTTTCTCCCCACCAGCACATACTGCTACTATTATTTCTAAGCTTCAACCAGCCTTCTGGTGTCTGTTGCTAGGGGATGTTAAAGATCCTGCACATAATGTGGTCTACAAACAGAGTCTGTGTTGAATTTTTCAGCTTTTGATTTCAGAGAAAATCACTGCCTTATATTCTGGCTATTTTGGCTATGTCTATACTAGTAACTAAACTAAACAAGACTGGGGCATAGGGTGAGAGTTGTCCTACAATAGCCTGTATTGTGTAATATTGGCATGCTTGTTGGCATGGTTTTGGCCCATGCCAGCTAGTATTCTTCCAGACAAAGCCCTGGCATGGTTCAGGAACAGGTCAGGAACTGTTTCTAATAGGAAATTCAGATTAATTAATTTTTTTTTTTTTTTTTTAGGGAAAAATAGTGTAGCCATATGGATGCAAACTGTGTTGTGCTACTGCATGCAATGCCAGAGAACAGTCCTTGTCCATTGTTTTAACTTGGATAGATGAAGCTTTTGATGCCTAAGAAGCAGACAGTTGCAATTTGTGGAGCATTGGCCAGGGTCTGTTTTTAGTTCTTTAATCACAGTGCAATGTTGTACTAACTGAAACTAGACAGAGTATCATATTTTTCATGAAGCAAACCTGGAGCAAGTTCTGTTGCCAAGAGATTCCCACATGTGATGAGCAGTGTGGTGTAACTGAACTTGTACTTGAAGCAGAACTACATCAATAATAGCATATGATCTATGTTTTATCAACAGATCAACATAAACAGTAGTGTGCTGCTTACTTAACTTGTGATGGCTCAGATTAAACTATCACTGTATCATAATACCCTTTTACACTGGTCTCCTGAAGGTGTAAATTGAATAGGAGAATTACCCTGATTGGCAGCAATCCAACATTTGACAGGTAAGTGTAAAAATGTGCAGCATAATAAAGATGCTGGCTAGATCTATGATTTCTAGTACATCTGCATGCATGGTAAGATTAATCTCATGTAAATTTTGTCACCTTAATGGCAGATGCTCAGTCACACTTTCTAGTCTGGCAACCACCTCTACAGGCTGATTCATGCCATGCTCAGAGAGGTGTTGGGGACAGGAGGAACAGATTGTGTTGTGCTGAGTCCAGCTCTCTGTGCTGATAGAATCTCTTTGGGTTGATGTTACCCAGACATCATTTATCATGCAACTCTTTGCTTTTTTACTCTGTGCTTTATATGTTGTTTTCCAGCAATTTTCTCTTGAATTTCTAACTGTCATAAGACCAGATATTTATTTTCCATCTTTGTTTCTACTGATCCTGCATGGCTTTCACTTACTTTCTCACAGCTCAATGGCTTGTTTCAGTAGAGCTGAGTCAAGGCCACACCGAAATGATTAGTAAAAATGTGCCTTGGGTTGCACAGGTTTAAATTTCTTCGAACCTTCATGAGGTTTCATGAAGCCCCTTTCCAGAGCCCGTCGAGGTCCCTCCAGATGACAGCATGACCCTCTGGTGTATCAGCCACACCTCCCGGCTTTGTGTCATCAGTAAACTTGCTAGGCTATACCCTGCGCCATCATCCAGATCATTAATGAAGATTCTGAACAGAACTGGACTCAGTATTTGGTCACTCCTACTTATCATGATCAATCAAAATTTATCAAGAGTGACCTCACATGGACGTCTGCCACCTCTCTCAGCACTCGTGGGTGCATACCATCAAGGCCCATGGTGTTATGCATGTCCAGTTTACTTCAGTATCACCTGACCCATGCCCTTCACTCAGCAATACTGCCACTCCCTCACAGGACTGCTTATTACTCTTTCCCTTCCCCGTCATTTCTAGTTTAAAGATGTTCTTACGAGCTCATCCATTCTGTGGGTGAAAATAGCTTTGCCCTGCTTAGTGAGGTAGATCCCATCTCTCCCAAGCCGATGCTGATCTGCAAACAGGGTCCTGGGGTCATAGAATCCAAAAGCCTGATGTCAACACGAGTTCTGCATCCAATTACTGACTTGTCCTATTAGTGTCCTTCTCCTTGCACCCTTGATCCTCACCAGCAGGATTGAGGAAAACACCATCCGGGCCCCCATACCCTTCATTACTGTCCATGGAGCTCTGTAGTCACTTTTGTTACTGTTCAGGTTTCTCCAGGCAGTACCGTATGTGCCCACATGCAATAACAGCAGGAGCTAGTAGTCAGTTGAATGAGCTCCTACAGTGCCTCCACAGCATCCCAGATCCTGGCTCCAGGCAGGCAGCAAACCTCTCTTGGTGACTGGCCAGGTTGTTGTCGTTTCTTCCTGTTGTCTTGCATGGTTTAGGGTTAGGTAGATGAGGTCACTTTGCTGGTCCACCTAACTCTAAACCTTTTACAAGCAAAGGACTTACAGTTTTCTGGGTGCTATCTGACATGCCAGACCACTGTCACTTTCTTGTTAAAGGTGACCCGTGCCTTCTATTCTGCTACAAAAAACTGTGGAGTGGTAGACCGTACAATAGAAATAAAAGCTTATTTCAGGGCCAAAATAGAAAAGGTCTGTCTCAATTAGTTTTTGGATTTAGGATACTGTTGATTAACAATCGTCATTACATAGTGGGTGTTGTTCTTTGAAGTGGGCATTAAAGACAGTATTTTCATTCAGCATAAACTGGTTTTTTTGAAGAAGGCGTAAGCTTCCAGGGGAGAAGATCGGGTGATAGGAACCTTCCAGCACATGGAAATACGGAAACTGAAATCTTGGAGTTGGAACAGAAACATCTAAACCAATGATAGAAACAAACAACAGAAACATCTAAACCAATGATAGAAACAAAATACATCAAAGAAAGAAAATGAGCCCTGTAAGGCAGAGTAAAAGAACAAACATCTAATATAATCCCATTTTTTCCATAGCTGTGAGGCAGGGTAGTGAATGAGAAAAGGCCATAAGACAATTTGGTAAACTGCTATGGCAATTGCTATAGCAAGCTCATAATGAAACTCTGCAAAGTGAAACAAGAGAGGGTCCCAGTCTTACTTGGCATTCTCTTTGCTGATTGCCTGCATTTGTTATTCATTTCAGAAAGCTCTTTGAATAGAAATTAAGACACCCCCCACCCTACAGCAAGCAAAACAAACCCTGCTGTTTATTCCATCTAATATATAAAAAGTCAGAGGAAGACGCAGAAACATTATGAATGCCAAGTTAGACATTAAACTTGTAGTTTAGTTGGCTTTACCATTTTGGAAGATGACATTAAAATGTCATATTATTTTAATTTAGGGCTGGCAGCCTATATTTACAAGAAGGCCTTAAATAGAGCATTAATTTTAGGTTTGTTTAAGTCTCTTGCTCTCTATTTCTTGAAGGAAACAAAACAAAGCACAGGCTATAAGTTTCCATTGAATATGTTTGTTCTGTTACTTTTTGTATTGCTAATACTGATTCCAAATATTGCTTCTTTCCACTCCCATTTTGAAAAGGAAAAGAAAGCAAAGATTTAATTCCTCAAAAGGCAACTGCTTTAATTTCATCTTTCTTACCATAGTAGAAAGCTTAAAATGAAAGACTGATGACAGTTCTCAGGTTTATAGTCTCTTTCAGAAGCCCTGGGAGAGATGGCTTCATTTTGCTTTGCTTATTCAGGTGAGTAAACTCTTGCCGTGAGCTCTTGGCAAGACCCACCAGTGGTCAGCAAAGAGTTAAGACAGTGTGAGAAATGGTGAGAAATGGCTGGGATCCTTCCCCGGCACAGTGAAATCCACACGCTTATTGCCAGACTTTTGATTTAATGTTAGCTTTACTTTAAAATCATCATCTAAAGGCTGGGAATCAACCTCTTCAGCTTGTAAAGCAAAAAGTTTGGTTGGAAACAAAATCCAAGCCACTTCGGTAGGCCCGATTCAGTTACTCTGATTCATCAAGTGAAAACAAGCCATTTGCCATCTGGTAATTACCTTGGGGACTGAGGTGTAAATCCCTGTTCCTTAATCTTCTGCTCTTTAAGAAAACATTTTCTCCTAGGTGGTCCAGATGGTGAGCGGCCTTCAGACAATGCATAGAGGTGACCAGTGATGGGCTGCTCCAACGCAGCAGGAGGTCCCTAGGATGCACACAGGGAGGGAGGGAGAACTCTCCTTTGCAAACGGTTTGTCAGACAACTGACAAGTCCCGTGTACGTGTGTGTGAGAAAGAGCTTTACAAGATTACACAGCAACCCTACGTGGAGCAGCTGAGTCTCTAGGCTTGTGGGGACAGTTGTCAAGGATGGGACCCGGTAGAGGAAGAACCAAATGGGTTTTCTTTCTCTCTGTCTCTATGTATGCATCTAAACTACGATTGAAATGCCTCTGTCCAGTGGTACTGATTAAATGACAACCGTATCGATCCTTACCCCCTTGGTTCAAAGAGAATTGCCCTGTTTTCTTTAGAAATCTAAGCTGCAGGGTAAAGAACTCGACCAGGCATCTGAGCTGGCCATCACAAGAAAGAAGAAACAACATTATTTTAGAGACTGATTAGTTATGGTATCTGCAGCACTTCGCTCCAAGAAGGAGACTCCTCCTTCTCCTCTTGTGACTTTAAAAATGGTCAGAGGCTAAATTAGGCCACTGAAGAGGGAGGCTGCTGTTTCTCAGACTGTGAACTGGGTTGTTCACATAGTCCTTGGCAGACATGAAATAGCTCAGTATAGGTTTTTAAGTCTCCTTTTAATTGAAGCTCACTGGGTTTGGGGTGCAGGGCTTTACCAAGGGGGTACCACCTGCTCCATCATTGTTCTGACTATCAGGCAGTGTTACTTCATTGGCTCTGAAAAGGAAGAGAGGAAGCTGGTGGAGCCCAGACCATTTTTCCTACACTCATCTCTCTTGTACACTCATGGCTTTAATTCCCCCTTTCCCTGTTTTCCGACCTAGAAACAGTCACTATGCAGCATTGGCATGAGCTAACAACTGAGCTAACAGGGAGGCAGATAAAAGTATTTTTGAGAGCTGCTGCTGTCAGATGGGAAATCAAAGCTCCTTTACTTCACCAGGGTGTGTATCAGACACTGCAGATGACCCAGCCCTCAGATAATCCACCCTCTTCTAAAGGAACTACAGCTGAAAAGAAGTCATCATATAACCTGCACCCACAGATAACCTTTGGATAACCTCCATGTCTCCAGAGCTGCTGCACAAAATCACAGATGGGAGTAATGAGGTATCTCAGGGCCAGTGGAGCCCAATAGGAGCAGCAAACAGGACCTTGAAAAAAGAGAGAAAAGAGAAGGAAGACAGGAATGAAGAGTAAGTTTCCTCTTCCATTAGCCCTCAAATGGGTATAAGCCACATGATGCAGAAGACCAGGTTTTCTCAGAGGCATTAGACTAGTCGTGCAAAGGACTTAGCTAAAAAATGTTGCCTGAAAGGAGACTTAAGACCCAGGGATACCTGGGCAGCTTTAAGGTCTCAAGGGCAAAAAGACGGAGATCTGATAGTTATGCCCCAAATTCATTGCCCTTTCTGTTCTTCTCCACCATAAGTTCAGGTGCTCAGAAAGACAACCAAGGCAAGTAGGACACCATTTCATCCCCTTGCAGGGATCTTGGCAGGGGTAAATTCTACCCTGAGTAGTTTGTGCCTTTCTGGCGATGTCACAGTGAGGTTACACAGATGGTATCCTTTTTGGATATTTGGATATTTTGCTTCAGCCAGTTTTGAAATGTGATTTTCCTGCTAAAATATAATTTTTCTTGTGTGTTCCTCACAGAAATGTCGTATCGGAGCTATTCACGAAACCTGGCCACATCTCACTGTAAAAGTGCCTCACTTTGATTACAACGAGCAAGACCATGGGTTTGAATAGGGCAATCCACATCATCCTGGGAGAACTATTGATTGACACAGTTAAAAAAAAAAAAAATAATATCAGCCAGTCTGAGCTTTCAAGCGAATTAGAAATTGTTATTTGGTTTTGAGAAGAAATTAACAAATTATAGTAGTATCAACCATCTTTGTTACTGCCAGAAGTGCAGTATGGAAAGTTTTAAAGGCAATTCTATCCTGCAAGAATTGATGTTGAACTTGAAATGATCTAAAACCAAAGCTATTTTATGAGATGTAGGCACTAGGAGGCAAATTTAAAGCTGCATTTCCAACATAAAAGCTTGCAATTTCCTGACTTTCCCTTTTCCCTATTTTTCCCCCCCGTCCTGTGTGATATACCTCGAAGGAGCAGAATGTTTCTAACTTGTATGGATTAAGCTTGATTGTACCTCTACTAAAACCAGTAGATGACAATACTTTCAAATACCAAAAGAACTCAATTGCTTAAACCTAATTTTAATTTCTACTTTTCTTCTAAAGAAAATTTTTTGGCTATATGTAAAATGCTAAGGAATGAGTTATAGCAATTAAAATTACTTAGGACCACAGCTGTACTTCTGGTTAAGGATTGACTACTGAGTCTGAAGTCTGAGGCTGAATTAAGTCCCTAAGTAATGATCTTGATGTTGACTGAGATGTGCAAATGACTGAATTTTGACTGGTGATTATGAAAACAAATTATTTTTTCTGTTCTCATTGCTGTCTCCACATCCTTTTAGGATTTTTTTTTTTTTAATAGATATATGGAGTACGGCAAATGAAAAAAAAATCAGGCTATTGCTGGAATGAAAACAATATTCCACAATGAAGGGTTAAAAAAGGCTCATTAGAAAATGCTGAAAGAAACTGTTATAATTATTGAGAAATGTTTACAACTGTTTTTGCCAAAACCAGGTATCTTGAATTTAGCTGCAAAACCCTGTGCTGCAATACTGGGCAAGAGTATCAGATGCCTCTGAAATTTGCCACAAATCCACTGTTGACATGACTGCCTATTCCAATCGCGCACCCCAAAATGGACTTCTGTTGTGGAATATCAACCACTAATTTGGTCTCATCTCCAATTTCCTCAATGTGATGATGTTATTTCACCATTCAAGATTGTAAAGCTCTGATATACTTAAAGATATCCTTGCTCTACTCAATTCTACCTACATCCCATGTGGCATTTACAGGCACAATTTCCTTGTCCTTGTACAATTTCTTACAGAATTCATATATGTGATTCTCCCTGGCCTCAATATCCAGAATGTGAAAATTATGAGCAAAGTCGGTGTAATTTCATGAAGAATTCAAAATTTCAAGTACGAAAACCTGCCCATTGATATTCTACAGACCCTCCAAACCGGTTTCCAGCGGCCAGCTATGAACACAGTGTTCTTGGATCATAGACTTTTCTTCCCATGCAGTGTTATTTGTTGCTGCAAAGAAGCAGCTTAGGTGCCTGTACCTTTGGAAGTATGTGAAGGCACACATGCACTTAGGAACGCTACAGCTGCATTATGGACAGTAACACAATGCTTATCACTTGTTTTATGGACAATCTCATTTTTTTTTACAGAATTTTTGCAAATCATTTATCCCTCTTGAAAGGATCACACAGTCTGAACTGAAAGGAGGGAGCATGATATTAACCTGAAGGCTTGTTAAACTGCGCTGTGGTTATAAATTTTGTGGAATTCCTTTGTATTTACAGTAACTGCCAAAACAGATTTAATCCTTTAAGGCTTCACGATGTACATTTCTTGGCTGGTGTGCTGGGACATTTTCATACTGGAAAATGACGTGTATTTTCCATATACACTGTGGGCTTCTTAGAAGAATGGATAAAATCTACTTATACTGGGGATAATGTAAAGACTGAGAAGCCAGGAAAGAGAATAGGAATTCAATGGGATGATTGACTTATGCCCCAGACATTGGGATGTAGACTGTGGGAGCTGAGAGTTCACAGCTATGTGTGTCTGAGGCTTTGCCTGAGCACAGAAGACTTTCCCTACAGCCATGTAGCTACAGCAAACCACAAAATCAATGTGGGAATGGCTGTATTCCTATAAGCATGCTTACACCCATGCAGCTTGTTACAGGGTCTATAAACATCTATACATAAGTACAGTGATAACAAATGCAAGGGATCTTCAAGAGCTCAGAAGTGAAACAAGCCTCATGCAGAAACTGAAATGTAGAAGGAAAAGAGAACAGGTAAAAGTAAGATACAGGTTATTAAATTGATACTATTTGCGGATTAAGAACTACAGGATTGACTATGTATTAAAAGTCTCTTACTCTGCAAGAAAACAAATTATTTGCAATGCCTTTATTTTGATTTTCTCAGCATGGTGAGGGACAAGACTAATTGAAACATTCACATCTTCCCTTCTCATTTTCATTTTTAAGGGGAGAAGGTTTTTACTTAAATAAAAATAGGCACAAATGTGTAACTGTTTCTGTTGATTCCACTCTGAAGATGGTCCTGGCTCCTGCTGGAGTCAGTGAGAGTTTGGCCATTGACTCTATACAGCATAGATGCAGGATAGACACTGCATTTGCATTGTAAGTTCAGGTTGTTATAATTACAAGTGCGCTTAAATGCTGGTGTTTCACTCTGCATTGCGAGTTTCCAAAAGTCTCATGTTGTCTGAATCTGTGATTTTGGTTTGGGCCAGCCTCCAGAACAGGGAGAGGCTGATTAGCTGTAGAATCCGTCTGAGATCTTGGTCAGCGATATTTTTACATTTTGTGGTTCAACTGATGTGTGCTGTAGTATGAAAGCAATGCTTTTCACTCATTAATCAGATTTCAGAAAATGGGAAGCACATGATAACTAAACAAACCAAAGCACAGAGACGAAGACAGGAGTTATGGTAAGTTAGCCAGTGTGAAAACCTTTATTGGACCAAGGAACACAATCAGGAAAAAAATGATTCCTGATGAAAAATTTCATTGGCTTTTTGTTCTGTTGATGTTGGTTGGTTTTTTTTTTTCCCTCAGAGGTATTTCTAAGTTTTTAGTCTAATAAAAAGAATAAAATATTAGCTATTACTCCTTTAGTAAAAATAGCTAAGAAAGGAATATTTGGTTTCTAAAATCTCTGGAAGAAACACATATGCATATATTAATAAAATTCTTATAATGATGTTGATATAATAAATTGTTCTTTTGAAGATGACTATTCTTTGTTCTTCAGGGCTTTCACAACTGAGGTAGAATATATTCTGTTAAAAGACTTAAAAACTAAGAAACTTTACCTCTACTTACCACATAGCTTGAGTTTGAAGTTTTGGGATTTCACTAGCAGCGAAAGGATTTAAAACAATGTGGAGGAGGTATCTCCCACCACCCTGTGATGACAAAAGCAGATGCTGCACTAGAGAAAATAAGTCTCTGACTGCTCCTTTAAGTGATTTTTTCCTCCCTGCTTCTCACAGCCAGTGTTTGAGGGATGTTTTTTAGCAGCCATAGGTAGCTCCAGGAAGTTTGAAGGGTTTCTTTTGAGAAGAAAAGTAGTGCTTTTAGGCCTCACACTGCTCATTGAAAGGAATACCACATTTTGCTCATGCACCAGGTAAAAAGTGCTTTCTTCAGGTTTGTTTTAAACCTGGTGCTTTTTGGCTTCCTCAGGCACCCCGAAGCAATGTCATTATGAGAAATAAGCAGCATTTACTTCCTTTTGGATATTAGAAATCCTTATTTATAGTTTTGTTCACTGTCAGCCAAGCTCTAGCTCAGGCTCCAGCACAGTTGTCATGCTTGGGCAGAGACAATCTCAATACATCAGCCGGGGGATAGGGCTGTGGTAGGCTTAGTCCTGTTTGTGCCTGAGTTAGGCAGATCATGTGGAAAGAAATAACGAGGTGTGTGTGGGGCTTTCCTTTGGGAGGTCACTGTCATTTATCTAGTAGATATGGAACAGCCAAGTTTAGGAAAGTGGGTTTAAACTAACACATTGAGTATGAGCACACTGTCAGGTTTTGTTCTGTAATGATAGTAGAAGCTGCATTTTTTTTAATGGTGGATGTTGCCTTTCTTTGATTTCTATTTTATTACCATGTGCTTTTGTCTTTGGTTGTGAATAATAACACACAAACACCCCCCAACCCCTCCATCTACTAATAAAAAGAAGGAAGGAGTCACTTTTTGTGAGGTTCCCAAAGGTCAAGACAAAACAATTTCCACTGACTTAGTGAGGGGAGAGTCTGGGTAGGAACCAAACGGATATACTGAATCCACTGAGAAATGATGGAAAACAAAGAAAGCCTTAGAGGGAAGGAGGAACTGTGAACATGTGTGTGTGTGTATATGTATCTGTAAAGCAAAACTCTGAGTTCCAGAGTGATTGATTTATTTATTTGCAAATACCTCTCATTTGGAGAGCTTCCTGAGCTGTTCATCTCGTCTTCACCATGCTTATAAAATGAAGAATGATATATAAGGCTGTAAGATGAGGAAATAAATTTCTTTGCAAAACAAAGCTTAGCCAGGATGGCTCACCGCAAGACATGCTCTGGCCACAATCACAAGGACTGTAGTCACCAGGAATATGGACAAATCATTAGGAGACAGCATGAACCTTGAATTGCAAGGATGGAGCAGTACACAACATTTTTGTTAATAGGCAGTCCAAGTATAATAACATTGACTTTCCTAGTGAGAAAGAAGTCTTAAATTCTGTGTGCTCTGTTACTAATGAATCAACATTCAACATGAATTTAAGGCCTCAGTCTTCAGGGTTGCATGTATTAACACACATGTACATCTGTGCACAGTTAAAAAGTTATAGGTTACTCTTTGTTGTATTCTGGCAATGGGGTACTGTTGTCATGACTTCTGTGAGAAAAATATATGAATTTGATTTACGGACCCAGACATCTGGGTAGAGTGAGCAGTCATCAGATTTAATCAGTGCATTTATGTTTTTAAACTGTAGGTGACACACAGATTGCTATACTCATTTTTTACCATGATTGCATGCTAAGGTAGTTTTGCCTTGCAAATTTAAAGCTATCCTTGTATTTCAGAATAATCGAGCACCTAAAACACTTTATAAAGCTGTTCCATGAAATCCTGCCAAATATCAAAATTGGCACCCAAATTTTTAACTTTCAAGGGAAACAGCATTCAAGTGTTTTTTTTTTTTATATTTATGCAAAAAAAATGACAGTAATGTATCCTATGGATTTTGAGTCTGAAATCTGATTATTCCATGAGGTAGGCTTATGCAGTGATGTGTTCATGTGAAAATTCAACAGTCGCTCTTTCACAGGGGTGCTCACTGTATTTTTTCAGTGATTTCCTTCCAAAATAATTTTCGGCAATTACAAATATTTGGCCTGAAGTTGTCTTTGTGTAACAGTTGTATTTTGCAGTACTACAGACTGGCTCCAGGGAAACCGCTGTGGTCTCTCTGTTCCCAGGGTTTTAAAACTCTATTGATATGATAGACCATAATGAGTCAGAATGCGGATTATGGTCTATCAGTAAATAGCATGGTATTATGCAAGTACCATAATATAGTTACTATGATTTTTTTATGACATATTCCTGGAAGACTCATTCATTTGTATAATAATAACTCACTACAGCATAACTTCTGTGTAAAAAGAGCAGAATTATGCTTTGGGAACACAAATAGGAATTGCATCAATGCAGGTTGGAGATGCAGAACAGTGGAAAGCAGAGGCTGCATAATTCTTGATGGGAAACAGTAGCCTACACATTTTATTTGAGTTTATCTTTTTGTGTTCTTAACAGCACAACTCTGTAGGACTCCTGAAATTCAGGTTATGTATAAATATGGGCTTCCAGAATACAGAGCAGGGTGCAAGCCAACATGAATTGCCATAGCTCCTTTTCCTCTCAACTTTCCTTTTTCCTAGGGAAAAAGGTCACTAAACCAAATTCAATCTTATCTTACTCATATTTCTATTACTTCTCTTTGGCTTTTATACTTGCACTGAATATAGTAAAGAACTTATTTAATTTTAGGTGACTTTCTCCAAACGACCAAATTTCCCGTTTGAGAAGTCAGAAGCAAAAAAGCGGCAGAAGGTGTTGGAGATTTAGGATTTCACCACAGTGGAGGGAAGGTTAATATTCTTAGAACAAGCTCTTGGGTATTACTTTTCATTTGTAATGTTCACGTATATCACTGATATACTTTTGAGAGTGATCTCATGGCTCATTGACACTGGTAGGAAGAGTTCTCTGATTTTAGGTTTTAAGGGTGCTTTCCTCCATCCCGCTAAACCACCCCCCGACTCACAGCGGCTTGCAGCCCCCCGCGCCTCTTCAGGATGCTGGCAGCGGGCTGAGAATCGAAAGGCCATCAGCAAAGAGAAACCTTCCCCTCCATAAACACCGCAGACAAATTAAAAATGGTAAAAGGGAAATCAAGACCTTTAAAGTTCAAACACTTTTCGGTGCCTTTTAAAGTTTT
>JANHGB010034398.1:7074-18479 GCA_026283785.1 Coracopsis vasa
AGAGAAAGAAGGTGGCAAAATAAATTACAATGTCAAGTGGGCACAGAAAACTAAACAAAACTTTAAAAATGCAGATAAAGCCTGGGTTTACTTACTTTGTTGGTATAACGACAGTTATTGGAACTCTGAAGAGAGGGCCTGCATTAGGCATTGCTATATCATATCCACACACCTAACAAAATAAAATACAATGACTTAAACTCTTTGGTTGAAATTAAATTATAGAAGATAACATTAAACTCAAAACTAGTTGCAGAGTATTTTGAATCTTTGCTGTGATCACTAAGAAAGAAAGATCCTCATTTGACCACTGTCACCCTAGAAACAGTAAAACAGCATCATTTACTAAGAAAAAAAAAAAAATTAGTTTTCATACTTACACTCATTTCAGTCTTTTCCCAGAAGTTTTCAAGCTGTCAACCCATATTTGATAGTCCCTATATCAAAAGTTCAACCTAGTTCCAAATCGGAGTTTGTCCCAAACACCCTTATTTTATTTCAGCTATTCTGTTGTTGCATTAAAAATATTTTAATGCTTGTCTTCCACGATTATGTTTGAGAAAATACAGCTTGATTTACCATGCCTTTCATGGCCAAGCTTTAAATACTTATCTCTGAAAATCTGTTCCATTGTCATTTGGCTAAAATGTTCCCAGTGATACTCTAAGAGACTTGCAACTTTAAGCATCTTAAGTCACTTTTAAAAAGCAAGCTGATGATATCTTTGTTATGAATAACTACAAAGCAATGAAAACATTTCAATTTTAATATAAGGTTTGGGATGAGGATGGAAGGGCTTGAAAAATAGTTTTTGTTGGTGGGTTTCTTTTGCAGGAGTGAAATAGGATGTTAGGGAGCAAAAATGAGAAATTTAACGGCTTTTGTATTAAATTTTTCTAAATTTGAATGTAGACGCTTGAAGTCAGTGAAACGCTTTTGCTGTACGCAACCAGTACCATGCATTTCTCTCCTTCACCTTCCAAAATGGGATGGGGTAGAGATAAGTAAACAAGAAAACATGTTGCATCACTGTATCCAAGCAACTCCTCACGGTAAAGCAAAATCTTGGATCCATATAAGACTGCATGGCAAAACACCACAAAACCTAGGCCAGTCCTTAAGCCACCACAGAAAGAGAGAAGTATTTAAGATCTCAAACACATAAACCCACTGATCTCTATCTTCAATAATAATATAGGACTGAGCCAGATAGTCAAAGGTGAAAATAGAGGAAAAAGATCTTAAATGAGTATTTATTTGGTTTATATTTTCTATATGCTTTTATTTTTTTAAAACAGATTCTCAAAGTCTCATTGATATGTGCTACACACAACACTCTATAGCATAACTATTGCTGAACCCTGGATTGAGCCTGTACAGTGAAATAGAGTGTGGTATTATTTTCTGGTCTGTCCAGCACACAGCTTTTATTTCCTTAAAAGTTACTTCTATGAGAAGTTGATAGAGACCACATGAAAAGGAAAGGGCACATAATCTTGCTTAGAACACCAATACTTCCATACCTCTGTATAATGCAGTCCTTCTCTCAGGCCACGTGGATCCACACGAATATTTATATGTCGACACTGGTTCATAAGCTCTAAATGACTAGGACACTGGACCCATGATGCATTTGAAGTTAAAGCTAAATGAAGCTGAAGAGATATTCTTTCAGTGTTTTCTGTCGAGACACAAAATTTAAAAGACAGTTCAATAACACAAATGCATGCTCATTTTCTACTATAACATAGTATTTGCCATTGAATTGTTCTCTATTATTTCTCTTGAGAAAAATAGAATAGCAGCAGTGTACAGTAAAATAAAGGATGTATCAACTTTGAAATCCCACTGCGCACCTCCTCCCACCCCGAAACAGTAAAAACTGACAAAAGTCAAGGGTAGGCTAGTAAGCAATGCTTCAGTTACCCTCAACATAGTCTGGAAGCAGGTATAAACTCATGTGTAGACAAAAAGTCTCACCTAATGCAGAGACATAAAATAAAAAGCAATTGAACTGATTCAAAAGGTTATGCTAATTAGCAAATTACATTGTAGAGCAACCTAAGCAAGAAGTAAAGTCTGTTTAAAATTACTCCGATAATCTAGTCTGACTCTGCAAAATGTCAATTTAGCTGATTTTGCAAATGAGCTTTCATGTCAAAAAAGCTATGGCTTAAAGCACAGCTTCCAGAAAGACATCCAACCCTAGCTGTAATGTTTCAGTGATTAAAAAACAGCTTTCTCCTGCTCTGAAGGTTAATGACACTTTAAGGTTAATGATTTTTTTTCCCCCCACATTTCCTAGTCTTAATTAACCTTAGATTAATTTTAAGACATTTCATTACATCTTTGTTAAGTAAAGAGCACTCTATTATCAGATCTAATTCCCTCACTGGTAAATGAGAAGCAATAAAAGCTCAGAGAACTTTGACAGACTGAGCAGATCAGCCTCCCTTAACCTCTTACTACAGTTTCTCTAACAGTCTTGTTGAAAACACCAGACAGAAGTAACAATTGGACAGGTACTAGGGAAACATCATATTACAAGCCAGTCACCCATTACAAATGTCTAGGTTTTCAGATTGTTTGCTTCCAGCAGAAGGACATACTGAACAATTACTTTATTTCTCCATGTCATAGAGTAAAATTAAGAACACTGATTGCAATGTAACCTGAGTTACTCTGAGTCAGTAACCTGTCCTGATTCATACCCTTTGTTAGCCCAAATAAACTCGCACCTTTGTCACATGCCAACCTTCTTGGCATCACTGGTTTTAAGAAAGGAATTAATCTCAGTAACAAGATCTCACATGCATCAGTTTCTGAATACAACATAATTCAGTCTCTCAGCATTAATTTGTATTTAATAAAGCAGGGCAAAATGGTTTATGGATAAAACATGTCAAACCTTACATTTGCACAATTTAGTTTTACCCTGTTAGTAAGTTCTTCAGAACAAAGAGAGATCCCTCTTTGCAGCGAGAAGAAGCATGAAGCAGCAAAACACGGAGGTGCTGCAGCTATAAGTTTGAGATTAGAACGGAAACTTGTTTAGCTGCATGCCATCATGTACTACAAAATTTAGAGCTGCACTTACTGCTTTTACAGTACAGATTGCCATCACTCCTCATTATCACAGCTTTTTGTTTAAACATCATGCTACACATAGGTCATTTTCTGAGTTCCAATTTGTATTTAATAAAGTAAAGCAGGGTACTTTCTTCCCCACCCCACAAGCAAAAGCTCTTTCCTACCCGTATTCTCAGGGAAGACAGGTTCTATGCCAACACCATGATCAGAAGGTGCAGCTATCTGGGCAGGATCTCTGAGGTAGATTCCACGGTTGCTGCCAACAGTAACTGTAAAGCCTATGTTACTTGTGAATGATGAATTCTGAATGAGGTAGTCATAGGCTTTATCAACCTGTTAGAAAGAACACATTCTAAATTAACAAACTTCAACTTAATCATAATTTATGACATTTTCAGCAATCGAAGCAATAAACAGTAAAGTAACTGACATGCTACCAGAGTGACACTGATTGTGCCTTACATGATACTTAGTATAGAAAATAAGGCAACATTTTCAGTCTGCAACAGGCACACAGAGCTCAAAGTCAAGAATATTTAAAAAACAAAACACAACACAAAACAAACCCCCTTTGCTATAAATCCATCAAAAAACGTGTAATAAAGTTTTCAGAGATGACTTCAAAGACAAAGAGGCCTTCAAAGGCCCAGACCTACTATACTAATTTAGATATTCTCTTCTACTTCACAGTGAGCTACCCTCACCAGTGGAGATAAGAACACTCTCCTTTGAGACAAGTATACAGCTTCAGTTTCCCAGATCAGTTTTAACCATGTTTTAACACATGCTTTAATAACAGACTATTAAATTGTAAGACATGACTGGTGCATTTAATTCTTCTGTGGCCTTCTGTATCAAACTCGGTGTTACAAATGTGTTTAGCAGCTGCTACCTACTAGGTTGTAGCATCTCCAGAATGTGAATTTAGGGCTAAGCATTTAATATCTAGCATCTTTAAGCATGAGAGAAAAATCTCAGTACCTCTATTTGACCAGCAGCTCTTTAAGAACCTAAGCTTACGCACAGGTAGACTGTCTTTCACTATGCAGGAGATAGGGAATGACTATCATCATACAAAGTATCACATCACAAATTTCCAAGCTACTTGTCCACAAGATACAGCGAACACCCAGAGTTTTCAGTGCAGTTCTGGAGCAAAGTCATCGAACAACTGCAGTTGTACTGCTTTGTGAACCAGCGTGGGTATCTTTGTTTTCACTGCCCAGAACTTACAGTTGCAGCTTTTGTCTGTACATAATGTGTTCAGCTCTGACAATAGCTTAAGAACATTTTTAGACATCAGGACAGAATTTAGGCATCCAAATCCACATGTAGGCGATAAAAACCCACATCCCACTTTTATGCCCACGTACCTTTTTGATCAGCCTAAGAATGTGTCTAGTTAACACATTTATTCTACAGCAACTTCATGCTGAAACTGAAAGAACAATCTCATTCCTCCTTCCCTCCCACTACATTCCCTTCTTCTCTCTCCATCAGATCTGAAAATCAAGCAGCATGGAAGCAAACTGACCGAGCTCATCTAGAAAGCTGCTTTCACTTTTTTTTCAGAGTCACGTTTCCACTGGCAGTTATTTATATTATGCTGGGGGTTTTGCTATTAAGTACCTGAATAATACCATGTCCTTGTGCAAATACTTCTATGTTTTCAGCTTTCACTGCAGTATTTTCTAAAGCTCTTCTGACAGAATGAACAGTGTAATGAATATCATTAGCTTTGAGTCCTGAAATTAAAAATAAGGGTATTATTGGATACAACAAAAAATTAGAAAGTTACAGGCTTTTTTTTTTTTCCTTTTTTTTTTTTTAAGAAGAGAAAAGAATTTAATCTCTTTTAGACTGTTTAGAATATTTTAACATTGTAACATATTACCTGACAATACTAATGCAATGCCTCCACATGCATTGGGAGAAGACATGGATGTACCATTCATGAGTTGTGTTCCTCGCAGAGTCCAGTTTGGAACAGAAGCAATAGCACCTCCTGGGGCACTGATGCTTACTCCCAGGGCTCCATCAGTGCTAGTGGTAAAACAGAAGGGTTGAAAACCAAACTTCTTTTCTGCACACTTTATCTAAAAGTTTTCTGTGCACTTAGTATTTTAGCTTTAGGGAATGTCCATAAGCATATTACTTCATTAAATCCATTAACCCATTAAACCCAAGAAAAAGCATGCCACTAAGTAGCAATCTAAAAATGTCATATTACTCATCACCTATGCCTGTTTTACAGTGAAAGTTTTCTAAATTTACACTCCTTCAATACTCTTCTCACCACGCTTCAGTTTAGTCAGCAGAGTAACTTCTGGGATTTGAATTGGAAAATCCACACAAACAAACCTATCAAACACTCCAATAAATAAATCAGTATTTAATATAGCCTATTTAACAGTTACTGTCTTTACAGAAAAATAGTAAAAGCGAGAAGATGAGTAGAAAAGATAAAAAATGCAGATCTCTAATTTTGCATGTTGCCACTTCACTACCATATCAAATTCTGAATACAGAGCCTGAGACAAGGAGAGCAAGGGAAGACAAAAATGAAAAGGAATTGTCAGGTGGATCAGGATCAGCTGGGCCTAAGACACCTTTCTTCCTTGCTCAAACATATTTAAGAACAGAGTGAGTGCCTATGACACAGTTAAAAGCAGCTTTCAACAATCTGAGCCAGATATACTCAATCTTTTTTGCTCTGGATAGACAAAACCTGCACCACTTGAATAAGAACAGTACTGTGCCTGAGCTATTAAGTTCTTTGGAGAGGCAAGGTATTTTCGGGTATTTATGTTCCACACTAACACCTTCATTCATCTAAAATCTGTCTCAAATCAGAGTACCCTCAGGATGATACTGTAATGTGACCTTTGGACATATTTTATGACAGCCCTATATAAATGACAGGCTCTGTATCACGACACTTCTGGTCAAGCAGTGCACAGTGCACCTGCCTGAAAGCCTTTCCTGCTTACTCAGACAGACTCATCCTTTAGCCCAAGCCTGCTCTAGAAAAGGTTTAGGAACTCTGTGTGTTACACCCTACACAAGGGGAATCCTTCTTTAATCAGACTTGGGCCTTTTAGTTGACATATGCTCATTCTGACTATTCTAAAATGCAAAGTGACAAAGCACACAAAATGTAGGTTTTGCGTATGTGTGTATACTGATATTAATTACAAATCTTTCTTTTTCAGCTGAAGGCAGAGACCACATTTCTCTTCTCCCTACATGAAACATGACAATTCTACATAATAAGGTTCTTGAAACAATATACTTGCCTGTAAATATACAAACACCATGACAGCTAACTTTGAAGATTGCTATGTAACCAGCAAATAAACCAAAGAACAATCTCAAGTTACGTTTTTTTATTTTTTTCTTTCACCCACTACTACTGTAGGCTGACTACAAACATAGTATATTGTAATTTTGCCACATGCGAGAACAATTCTTTTTTGCCTTTTTTGGCTACCACATTACTACCAAATGCTTCTAACACATGAAATAAAAGCTGAAGTTTTCATTGCCCCATAACTTTCTTTCACAGGTCTTCGAGAAATTGTTCTCTAATGTGAAGCATAAAAGCATTTTTTTCTGCCTGCTCACACCTTTACTGGACTCAAGCAAAATCCTTAAGTTGTGCCATCACAGCAATGTCACTGAAGCCAGAAATAATGCCACTGCAATAACAGCATTTCTTTTAATCTCCAACACTAAGCAAGCAGTTAACTTCACCACACTAACTTAATGAAATAAATGCTATGTAAAAAATCCTCTGAAAAAAAAAAATACAGATTTCAGAAAAAGATCAGATTTCCAAACAACTTTTATGATCTCTGAGTATGTCTGCGCTCAAATACACTTTTCTGACACACTTTCTCCTGTGCTGAGGCAGTGCAGTGGTCTTCCCACTTCCCCAGGAGTTCTCGAGCCTGACATACAAAGGCCTTCCAAGAACAGCAGACTACCTATGCTCTTCCCATAGGAAAGAAATACCCTTATGCTGGTATCAATGGCCACCTTTTGGATTTTGAATTACATAATCTGAATCCCAAAGCAATGAATTTGTTCTTCCGGTACAACATACCTAGGCCCTCTGGATGACCAAGTATATTGATTTGCTGGCAGTTTTTCTCTTAAAGAGTATTCAGCAACCATCATGTCAGGTGAAACGTAGGCCCCGACACCTGCAAAAAAACATTCAAGTATTTTAAATGTAAAATGAATTTTTATTAACAGAAAAAAATAAAATATTTCTGTGGTTTAAATTCATTATAATAATTTTTTGCTTGACATGTAATAATGGAAACATGCATTTTCCATATCATTATACACAGATATTTTTACAAAGCAAGTATAAAGCAGCATGCTATGGACTAAAAATATTCTATAATTTTGAAATATTATGTAAACTTCAAAGTTTCATTTTTATTCAACTGGAATAGAATGTATTCACCTTCTACATTTATTTCACAACACATTACTTCTACATGTCTCCACTTTCTCCCACACGCCTTTGGCTGTGTTTACAGTGTTACAAAGTACACCAAACGTAGCTCAAAGCAATCTGTGTGAATGGGTTCATGTTCACATGGCTCATAGCTATACCACCTGGAGCAGATGGCCACATCCACACAGCTCAAACACAGCAATGAGACACTCATCACTTACTTTCCTATGTATCAGTTCAAAGTGCCCAGAGCATGTAAATGACTGTCAAAGTCTGCTAAAGTTGTATTTTTAAAACACAACGCCATTGCACCTGTGCCACGTACCTACAGTGTACACTTCATTTTTGCTATGGCACAAGCACTATGAGGACAGTAGAAAATTACTCTATCAAGCTGACAAACAAATTCGGTAAGATCTGCATCCATGCTGCCCGTGTGAACTAAGCCAACCTGTCAACTAGATTTTGCTTTACCCTCAAAAGACAAACAAAAAATCCCCAACCTATTTGGTTCACTCCAGATGGTAGAAAAAGAGCATGCAAAGTGAATGATCAATCAGTCCCTGGGGTGATACAAGTACACTGAACTGACAGAGTAGATGCGCTGTAAGAGCAAAGCCAATGCAAACCTGAAAAGAGCTTGTAAGTTCCAGTTCCAACCCCTGTTTCATTGTGAATTAATTGCAGATTAATTTCAGAAAGTAATCAGCATTCTACTAGCTGTCCTGAAATACTGACTCCCTAACTTTCAAATCTACATGCCAGTCTTCTTACATGAGAATTCTGAGATTCAACAATCAGTTTGTGTAACTCAGTAATGCAGCATCAGATTTATATAAAAATAGAGACTAGGGAAGTTACCCCTAAATGCTAGACATTTTATAGTTTTATATCTCAATCTTTCACTGAAATATCAAAACCATACACTTAGACATTCAGAAAAACAAATTCTTATGGCAGTAATAGACCTGCACAGAAGTGGCACTACAGCTGAAAGAATTCTTCCTCTAGAAGGACCTGTCTAGGTCATCACATGCGATCATTTTACATCCAAGTTAAATGCTTTGTTTCACTACAAATAGAAATTAGAGTATCTGATGAAGACAAAAGATCTAAAATTGTGGTTCTGATAATTCAAAATGCATTACAAGGCCTTCCAGAACATTAATTAGAATCCAACTTACTTGTATTTTTGACAAGTCAGATTTATCAGCAGGTAAGGGTCTGAGTGGTGTTCTCAGATGGTTACAATTAAGACAGAAGCTGAATACTGCCAACACTTCCCCCCCACCCCCAAAGAAAATGATTTACCTATTACACTAGATGTAGTTCCACCAGGACATCCTACTGTAGAAAGGCAAGGGCCATTATTTCCTGCACTTGAAACATAGATTACATTGTGTTTCCACACCGCTTCATTAATAACTTCACAAATTCTCCTGATGTATGAGAAAAAAAAAGTAATTTAATCAAAAATATTGTTTTCTTCCCACAGGGCAAAACTCCCATTTCCTGTAGAGTCTCTGTGACCAGTCACAGAACAAGGAATATTATGCAGCCTGCTTCCCACACCTAGCAGAGGTGGTTCCAATACAGAAGCTAACCACAAAAAAATATTTTCTGGTTTTAAAAAGAAGTAACAGTTATGTAGCAAAATTAGGTCTTCAACCCCCTCCCCCCAAACTATGTGGTGTTACAACTACAAAAATTCTTTATTATTCTGAAACATTTTTTATACTACAGGCAGTTAAAAATATAAAGTGCAACAGTTTAATGTATATTAATTGTCTGAGCCTGCACAAGTCATCTTACTGACAGTTCCCTTACACAAAGCTCAACAAATGTATGTAATTCATATTAAAATACTTTATATGAACCACAGTGGTACTCACCCAGAATTTGGCCAATGTGTTGCCTCTCCATAGCTATAGTTGACGAGATCACATTTGTATCTTATTGCTTCTATCATCTGATAAAGTAAAAATAAAAGCCAAAATACATCCTAGTCATAGAATAACTCATGTAAGGAATGGCAAAGAACATCTGCTTAAACTGATCTGCTACAGATCTAAGAAAACGGGATAAATTTCTTTTGATTCTAGAAAACAATTTACTTCAATCAGTTATTTAAGTGCTATTTCCCCAGTGAATAAACAGAATAAAAAACCCAGTCCCTGAACAGCCTTACTCTTGTCATGTTCCAAGCTATAAACTAACAGTACCCTAAGAGAAAACTGCAAACTTCACTAGTATTTGTCTCAAATATCTGTACTCAGTAACATAAAATTCTCTTTTCCTGTGCAGTTTGGTTAAATTCCCAAAAGTTGTAAAAACATTATAGTACATCTTTGTGTTGCTATAGAAAGATATACTATGGGCCACAAGTATAGTTTTCTATTTTCAGTTCCTTTTCTTGTGTGATTTTTATCCCTTATCAATTCATTATATAGAAAAGGTCTTGGGCCTTTTTTCATTAAAAAGGAATTATATTTTTCCTCACTTTTCAGAAAGTGAGTAAAAAGAAAAACAAACAAACAAAGAAAGAAAAAAAAAAAGAAAAAACAAACAAAAACCCCCCAAAAAACAAATCAGCCACATTAGGAGATACTAGTCTCTATGCTAGATTTAAATATTCTATAGTTACCTATGTAACTATAAAAAAACACGCTCACAACACAGAATAAGGAACTAGAAATATGCATACAAGTAACTTCACCCACATGTCAAGCTAGTCAGACACACTGCAACTCTGTTAGTCTGTAAAAATCTCTAAACGCTCTGTACAACAGAAGACTTGTTTTATATTAAAACATTAGTATTAAGATATGTTTTAAAATACATTCTGGTATGCTTCACAGGTTTTTTTGGTTGGCTTATTTTTGTTTGTTCTGGATTTTCTTTGAGGGGGAGGGTTGTTGGCATTTGCTTGCTTACTTCTTTTTGTTGGAAATATTCTAGAACTATAAAAGGACTCCCTATGAGCAAGTAGAGAACAAAATCGTAGAATATTGTGGAACACTAAGTCACACTGCTGAAATTAATCATTTAGTCAGTGAAATACCCACAGCTCTTATTAGACCAGTGCCAGTTTCCATTGTACTTAGTCTTGTATCACCAATCTTGATTGCAAGAATCTGAGCTCCAGGAGCCACACCATTTCGCTCCGGTTCTTCTGGAAAGTATCCAGCTGCAATACTAGCCACATGTGTTCCATGTGCTCCTGAGGAAACAAAAAGTTGTATCACTGTATCTTTAGTGAACTTCATTTACACAAATTTAATACACTAATTAATTTTCACTTATTGAGCTTTAAGTATATAAATCCAGTTACCAGCCAGTCACAAGTGGTTCTCCCCAGGGCTCAAGACTGAAGCCAGTTCTGTTTAATACCTTTATCAATGATCTGGATGAGCGCATCCAGTGAACCCTCAATGATTTTGCAGATAACACGAAGTTGGGCAGAAGTGTTGATCTGCTTGAGGGTAGAAAGGCTCTACAGAGGGTTTGAACAGGCTGGATCACTGGGCTGAGGCCAGCTGCATGAAGTTCAACAAGGCAAAGTGCCAGGTCCTGCACTTGGGTCACAACATCCCCATGCAAGGCTACAGGCTTGGGGAAGAGTGGCTGGAAAGCTGCCCAATGGAAGAGGACTTGAGCAGAGGTCAACAGCTGCTGAACATGAGCCGGCAGCATGCCCAAGTGGCCAAGAAGTCCAACAGCATCCTGGCCTGTATCAGAAATAGTGTGGCCAGCAGGACTGGGGAAGAGATCATGCCTCTGGTGAGGCTGCACCTCGAATCCTGTGCTCAGTTCTGGGCCTTTCACTGCATGAAAAACATTAAGGTGC
>JANHGB010034399.1:0-17740 GCA_026283785.1 Coracopsis vasa
GTGTCCTCAACATAAGAAGGACATGGAACTGTTGGAACAAGTCCAGAGGAGGGCCACTAGGATGATCAGGGAACTGGAGCACCTCCCGTATGAAGACAGGCTGAAAAGGTTGGGGCTGTTCAGCCTGGAGAAGAGAAGGCCGCGTGGAGACCTCATAGCAGCCTTCCAGTATCTGAAGGGGGGCTATAGGGATGTTGGGGAGGGACTCTTCATCAGCGACTGTAGTGATAAGACATGGGGCAATTGGTTAAAACCTAAACAGATGAAGTTTAGGTTAGATATAAGGAAGAAGTTCTTTACTGTGAGGGTGGTGAGGCACTGGAACAGGTTGCCCAAAGAGGTGGCAAATGCTCCATGCCTGGCAGTGTGCAAGGCCAGGTTGGACAGAGCCTTGGGCCTAGGGTGAGGCTTCCCTGCCCATGGCAGGGAGGCTGGAACTAGATGATCTTAAAGTCCTTTCCAACCCTAACTATTCTATGACTCTATGATTCTATGAACTGTATTGCTGAGCTCCATTGTACTTGGAAGTATTCTGCCAGCTTACTGAAAATGGATGAAATGTGCTGTGCCAAATTATCTGCTCTCTAAACTGCAAGCCTTTCTATTTTTGGATACTTCAGTGACTACTGTGAGAGCTTGTGTGATAAGACTGGGAAGGCAAATTCACATCTTCCCAAATTAGCACCCTCTATGCACCCATTTCTCTGCTCTTTGTCCCCTTTTATGCAAGACCAGCTGCACTTGCAAGGGTATAAAAGAAGGTACTTCAGCATGGCTAATAGTATTAGTTACATTTAGTCCTGGAATATATTTTGTTTGGTTTGCTGTTTTTCTGATGTATCTTTAAAACTAGCATAAATAATTTAAAACCAGACAATATAATCAGAAAGGTTTCGGGAGAATTTCATAATTAAAGAGAGAATAAGGAAAAACTTGGAAAGAAAACAAACTCCCTATCTCCATTTATTCAAATCCCAAGTTCAGATTTTAAAATCACAGCAATTCAGTTTCATTTTAATAAGATTCCAGGATATTTTGAAAAGTAGTAAGGGCCTAGAATTGGCTTCTTATATAGATGCTAAGCATGTATAAATCTGACCTAATGCAATACAAGATTTCCTAAAGCAGAATAAGCCAAATGTAAATTAAACTCAATTATACATGAAAATCACTTAAAGAATGTACAGTTTAAAAACATTTAATAAATCATTTATGAAACTGAGTCATTCTGCCACATTGCTGTCACAAATACAACATGTCAAGGACACCACATTTAAAAAAAATGCAGGTGAATATAGAAAACACAACATATATTTAGCTCTGACTGCTGTTAGACTCATTTTTCTGCCTGATTAAAATGTAAACCAAATAAATTTAAAATCATTAAAAAAAAAATTCCAGCAACCTGAAACCTCTTCTAAGCTTGTACTTCTGAAGTTTTCTTCCTGTAGTTGTGGTATAGATAACAACTGCGAACATTCCAGCAGGTAAATATGGCATTTTCATAAAGGCACCCATAGGGAAATGTGATTAATAGTTTTATCCCTGTAGAGCACAAAACACTCTGTGGGATCCCCAGTCAGATATAAGGATTGGATGAAATGAGTAGTCACAATCCCAGCTCTTCTCACACTGACAGTGCTACTTAAGTCAAAGTGTGTTCTTCAGATCAGCTGATACATACATGTGCCTCTTCCCAACCAACTTGCCTCTTGCAGTGAGATTTAGCTCTAGTTAATTCAAAAGCAACGAGTGATTCCACTCACACCTCTTTTGTGGAAAGGGCCAGTCACCTCTTCCTTCCTTCCTTCCTTCCTTCACTGTCAAACGGGAGAAGTTTCAGTGGCTTATCACTACCCACTGGTACACATGAGAGGAGAAGAGGTTTATGGCAGAAACAAAACCACCTGCAGCTAGGACAAGCTGTAGCCTAATTAAACTTAACTGTCCCCAAGTGCTTTCTTGAGAATAGTTGCTCAAAATTACCTAAACTAATCCACTTTCTTAAAACCCCCTGAGGTTTTGTTTTCTCTCATTTATTAGGATTTTACCTTTCTAATACCCATGATTGTGATAATGTTACTTTTGATTTGTGCTGAGGAATCCAAAAGCAGAATTTGCTCACTAGGCATTAAGACAGAAGTACTCATCCTTAGAGAGCTTTTCAGTCTGAGAAATGTTTTCATCCCTTGCCCACTAACATTAATCTCACAACTCTCCATCTGCTAGAAAGTAAGTTGTGAACTAAACTGTTTCTTAGAAGCTTTTGAAAAAAAAAAAAAAAGTTAGGCACTGAAAACAAAAGTTCACATTGACTTGAAAAGCGATTCAAGGCCTCAAGAAAGAAAATGAACAAATTTGCTTGTTAATGAGAAAATGCAATCTTACATATATAAACTCCCTTTTATCCTAGAGAACCTCATCAGTTTTGGCTTGACCTTGTCTTTCTCCCAATTTGTTCACCACTTATGTATTTTCTATGCAGTGTCTCACAATTAAGGGGACTGTAAAAGCAGAATTATGTCCTTTATAAGTGAGTAGCTATCTAACTATAAATGGGTAATAATCTATCGCTTATAGAAGTCTGTAAGAGGGCAAAAGAGCACTAACTGCAGTGTTGTGCAACAACTGTCACAGCCTAATTCAGGACAGGGAGAGGAGGAGATCCCAAATGGAAAAGGGAGAATTTGGGTGCATAGATAAAATTACATTAGAAAAATGCATGTGGCTGTGCTGGCATTTCAATGTGGACACATAATAAAAGCTCATTGGGAATTTTCTGGAGGAATATGTTTCCTTTGGAAAATGGTGATAATGTAAAAATTAAACATTTGGCTGGACTGTGTACTATGGCAACACCCTCCCCAGAAATCAGGCAAGAGAAGGAAATCTGCCCAGTCTGGGCCACCTTGCCTAAGTGTAGCTGTTGGATCCCATATCCTGCATTGCCCAGGACAGAGCTCAGCCTTTGCCCAGCTAGTTTTTCTCCCTGAATTGAAGGCACAGAACAAGTATCCATTCTGCATGCCAGCATACACAACTACCCATGCCTCCATTTTCAAGCCACTGCTAAAAAAATAAGTGATGTATTCACAGCACTGTGGCAGGACTCTAGCCCTCGTCTGCACATCACCACTGCATCCCAGTGCATTGAGTGGGCCTCTGCTGTGTAGCTCTACACAGGTGGGACTCATTCTGTGCCACATGCTATGCTGCTGGGCACATCCTATAGGATTCCGCACCTTGTCCCATGTGCCCAAAGGACTCCTGTGTTCTTGGGAACAAACTGAATTGGCCTGAAATCCTGCTGGTCTGGGCAGTCTCATGGAAATGGGTCAGATAGCTGCTTCTCAGTAAATAAAAAGTCAAACTTCCCATAGTTTTCAATAATAATAATAATGCAAACCAACTTAAGATTAGAATAATAATAACAGGCTTCTAAGGAAAGGTTAAATTTTCTATTTTCATTATAAAACTGTTGGGCGGGTGGTTTTTGTTTTGTGGTGGGTTTGGGGGTTTTTATTGGGAGGGGGTTTGGGGGGGGGGGTTTATTTTGGTGTCCTCCCCCCCAAAAAAAATAAAAAAACCAACAGAGTTTCTGCAAGAATACTGCTTTGATCTAATACCACAAAATTGAGCCTCTCTCTGTTTTTCTAACTGTGAAGTCTTCAGACTTTCAGTCTTTATAAGAATGTCAGGGACCTTGACCATGTTTGTGTTTTTAACTTTAGGAATAGATTACTTTTTTAATGAAGCCTGACGGATGCATATACTTTGCGCTGGACCACGTTTCATTCACTGCTATTCCATTCATTTTTCCATGGTTTTAATAAACATACTTATTTACAGCCTTATTTTTACTGCAGAATTGCACAGGTATAATTTAAACTATGAATAACATGGTTAAACAAGTGCAGAAAAACTTCAATTTCTTTTAGTTCACTTAGGCTTATTTTTTCGTTTTGTGTGAAATTGTTAGAAAAATTTTCATCTAGTTGGCAACAAGCCAGTCTTCTCACATAGGATATGTGAAATCTTTTGTTTTGATGTAATTATACTGGTAGGGAATCTGGTTTATCTTGTTTGAATGCCACTTTCTCATATAATCATCTGATGTGCACCAAAAAACGTAATGATACCTATAACGATCCATTTGAGAATATTTAGCACTGGAAAATAATACAGCCTTAAAAAGGCTATTTTATCTGCTTGGCAGTCAATTTTTTATTTAGGTGAATCTGATGAGTCATATAAAGGCTTTTTTTTTCTACTTCAAACATATATGACAATGGCCTTCTGGACAATTGCCTAAGCTATACAACATATACCTAAGCACTATATTCTGCCCTCTGTGGATTTATGAATAGAGGTAATGCTTCTATTCACAAAAGCAACATGGGGCCATATACATTAACAACTACTCTTCAATATTTGGTGAAGACCTTTGATCATTGTGCCGCTACAGCCATGCTTTGGTGGTTATGAAGGTTGGCAACTAAGAACATAATGGAGAAGGTAATGTGAAAGCAGTTGTGATCCTGATCAGTTTAGGGGGGGCTAGATTCTTGACTTGAACACCCCTGAACCCCTTCAGTTTGCACATATATAATGAATATTTTGTAGGAAAAAATGGAGATGAGAGACAGAAAGCAGATAAACATAGACTTAGGTCTCCAATAAACTAGAGGAGATTATTTTTCTATTTGTCAGCAGAATACTAAATTTAGTCTCTGCTTAATGTGATTCTCTGTTTACTTTAATCAAAACCACAGGAATATACTAAAAAGAATACAACTCCTTCCCAGCACCCCCTGTTATTTTTATAGGCTTTGATCTCTGAGGCAGCTGTTACTTGAAAACTTTAAGAAATAGCTATGTAATTAATAGCATAGGAGCCAAAATTGTGAAACTCTTAAGATATAAGAAAGAATTTTTGATAACAAAAAGGACTATAGTTTTATCTCTTCAAGGCAAACACTAATATTTACTGTTTTTATAGAACATACCTAGCACATTAGGTTCCTCTTCCTAGTTAAAGAGGGTAACTTTCAGTGGCAATACTAGATGCCTTTTTTGAGTATTTGGGTACTTCAGAAATCTGAATTTCATTTTCAGGTTATGAATGGAACTGGATATCAATGATGTCTCTTTGGAATTCTCGACACACCAAGCTATTGCAAAGACTTTGAAATCTGCTCTTTTCACTGAGATTTCTGATCCAATGGAGGATTTTAGGCAAGTGATTTCACCTGCATGTACCTCAATTTACTCATCTAGAAACTGAGGATGATCACACTTCTTTATATTACTTTGAGACCTGCTGATTGCAAGTGCTGAATGAGAACAGTACTATTTTTATAGGAATTTGTTTTGTGCAATGCCTCCATCTTGATAATCAGAACAGTTTGGATTTAATTCAAAGAGATAAAAAGAGACTTGAATTAAACAGGGCAGTTTTGGGATGTACAAGATTCTTTTTTTCATATATAATATTTTTCATATATAATTATTTTCATTATGAATGTATACATTTCTTTGGGAATTTAATGTATAAAAAGGTTTCCTGAAAAGTCCAAAGCTCTCACCTCCCTTAACTGTAATTTAACTTCAATTTATTGCTCTGTACAGAAGGTCAGACTGTGTGCTGCCCTGAGAAGCATCTAATGATAAAAAAGCCTGTTTTGCATTGATAATATTTTAAAGATGCAGACTAACAAAAAAAAACCCCACACAAAACCAACAACAACAACAACAACAAAAACCCCAACAGATATTAAAGTACCTAAAGAAAAAATATATTCTGTGTCTCCAACAGGCAATAATCTCAGTCACATTCTAGCTCTGGGTCAGGTAGATTTCATCCATAGCACTTCACAGCCAGCGGAGAGGGAATTTTTGACTATAATTAGATCTGAGGAGCTGGGCTACTGCTAAGAGTTTGCTCACGAGCAAGAGAGGAGCTCTTGTTTGCATATTTGCATGCTTTTCACAGCTGGGGAGCCATCATTAACAAGACTGTTCTGGAGATAAATAGTGCCCTGGTGACACTAGATGGAACAAGAATAGCAGCAGTAGTGTTGCAGGTAACCTTTCTCAGCCTTAGGCTTCACTGATCAATCAGCAGACCCTTGGAGGGCTGGCAGCCAGGAGAGTGCCTAGCTTTTTATCCCTATATGATGATTTCCCCTGCTCCTCATCTTTGATATGTTTTATTTTGGATCTTGTTAGATATTATTCAAAACATTATGAATTAGAGCCCAGGCATACAAGCATGTGCAATTAATAGTAGATTTATAAATGTCACTGGCTGATATCTTCATTGTTGTGGCACGCAAAAGGCTGTTCTGCATCCTGGACTCCTTAAGGCACAAATCAATGAGTAGAATTGTTTAAAAAATATATGTCCGTAGAGCTTTGGATCCTTGTGCTTCTCTCTGGAGTCAAATGCATTAGTTCCCTGGGGAACTGTGGGAAATGACACTAATTTTCTCAATAAAAGAGAATTTAAGAGCCCTCAGCAGGCACTCAGGAAATGGCACTTTGCATTTGATGTTTGATCGTGATAAAAATATTTATTCAGTGGAGGAGTAACTGTAATATAACATTTTAAGGGATTTTACACAGACTTTTTTTCCACCCAAACTTATGTCAGATGTAGGCCCGTCAATCACCTGAAACGCATATTCCAAAAACCTTTCTGAAGAGCACAATTAAATTATTCCTTGAGAAACAGGAAACTTCTGAGCTGGATTTTTTTTTTCTTTTTTATGTTAACTGTTTTCATTGTGACATTTGAAAGTTCAGATGTGACATTAATAGTCTGTGAAGATGAACTAGCCAGTGACTCACAAATGGTTCCTGACCTCACTGTTCCAACAAACAGCAGGCAAGGGAAAGCTGCAGAGTCTGTCAAGAGTTCAGCTGTTTGGTCTGCTGCCTGGTAAAATCTCCAGGCAGTATGCCCTGCTCTAACCTGTTTCCTATTATTTGTAGTTGAAGCTATTTTTCAGTCAGTCAGAAATAATATATTAGTCTTTCTCTTTGCTACAAATCTAATTAAAATAATACTGGTACGGGATCTACAGTAAGGTATTTGTTTTTCTTGGAAAATTTTTGCTTTGGCTGATATATGGGTAACATGGAGGCCACAGTGTGGTAAATTTCAGCCCTGCTTTGCCACCTAATACCATACTACTGAGATTATCTTTTCTCAAATGTTTCTTCTGCTCTAAGCCACAGGCCTCTAATTCAGAGATGACCTGAAAGAACTGCTGGCTGAAAAAGTTACAGATGATATAGATATCCACTGGAACTGGATTTTAGGGAGGACATTCAGGTTATACAGAAAGGAACACCAAATTATGTGTCCTTAGGCATGGGCACAGTTTCCTGTAAATGTTTTGAAAAGTATAATTGTGGTCTAATGCATGTGGGCAAAAATCACTGCTGCCCTAAGTGCTGTGACTTCAGTAGTGTTTCCTATCGTGAAATTCTGACCTTCCTATATCAGTATTATCAGAAAACTTGTGGAGAGTGACGTAGTTTTCAGTATTCATGGGTATTTCAGCGTGTTTTGAGGAGGTTCCAGAAAACTGCAAAATACATTCAGGGGATAATCACAAGAGAATGCAAAGGCCATTCCTCAGTAATTCATCCTTGTTCAATATATCACTTAAACATATGCTTCATCCAGAGACTTAAAGCTTATGCTGTCATATATCCCGATCTCTGCTGATTTCTTTTGTCTTGTATGTGATGAGATCTGTAGGCTCCGTTGTTACATCTGACCAAAATATGTACAATAGCAGAAGAAGGTGCCAGCCAGGAGAGAACTTCCCATACCCAGGTGTTGTGAAGGGCACAGCTACACCACACAGTGAAATTGAGAGCAGTGTGACTTCTCTAATGCAATGTTCCTGAACTAATGAGTCAGCCTGTGAAGCTGGTGTTATTACCTAAGATTTGGCACCACACCAAAGCAGCTTCTTTGCTGTAAAGAGCTCAGTACTGTGTACACTGTCTGAATGTCCTAATGCTGGTCAGCAGCAGTGATGGGTTCCCCTAATGGTGTGCCTGTTGCCAGAGAGAGCTGCCTGCAGGATTTTTGTGTAAAAGATATATCAAAGTTGAAAGCTATACCATAGATGAGTCTGTATTTGATGTGTTGATCCTGAATTATGTCACAGCTCAGAAAGCTCATCAAACTTAAGTTGAATCCCCTATCAAGCCATAAGGCAGGTGTTCCAAAGGGAACTGGGTACCAACCACAGGTATCACCAAGTGTGGTCATATCGTAGATGCAGCTGCACAGTCTACCAGCATCATTGCAGCTGTCTCCAGCTCAGTGTAAGCCATCAGCGCTTGCCATGCTGTGGGCTGGGATTTCTGTGCTGTATCGCTTAGAGGCACAGCATAGGAGATCATTATTCAGTTTTCTCCTTGCGGTTTGGCAAAAACAAATAATAGCTGGAACTATAATGGTTAGCATAGGTTTATTAACTTTAAGGGAACAAATCTTAAAAGGGTAAATTGAAGTTAACTGGGTTGAACACAGGCTAAATCAATAGGATTATTCAAGGGTCACAAAAACGGAGGATTTTCTTCTATTCTGTGACCTTCTGTGATGACAAGCTTGAGACATGAGACAGAAAAGATTCTGAGCTCTAGCTAAATAGCAATAACCAGATGTTTTTAGCAGGTGCTGTTAGCCCTGAACAGTAGGATTTTGCTACATGATGTCTTGTTTGTCTAAATCTAAAATAGAAGTTAGACTAAGGCCAGAAAGATGCAGGTGGCTACGAGCTCTGCTTCCAAAAAGCTCACAGGCATCTCATTTGCTCTGGCGGGAATGCAGAAGGAAAATTTCTTCTCAACAGACAACTGATCTAAGAATAACCCCCTCATACAGACTTTCAGGCTTCTTTTGTACATAAATATTAAAAAAAAAGTAATGATATGACTACTGAGACAAATTTTATTATTAGGAATTCTTGATGATTTCAGTTTACCATCCAGGGCAGTTTATACTATGGTTGCATAATGTATTATAATAATGTCTACAGCTGCAAGCCTGCATGAGCTATTGCTGCCAGCAGCAGTTGCTGCAGTATCTACTATATTACTAGAAAATGATTGAAATAATTTTGAATATTAGGTATAAAATTATAATCTGTGCAGTGAATCATATATATATCTGTGCATATATACACCAAGATTGCAATTGTCTCCATTCCTGGAATATGATTCAATTATTATGATTCCTTTTAATGTAAACCAGTCATTTCCTAAAGCTAATGGTGAGTCAAGAGTAACATCAAGATTATTTGATAAATGGGTGAATGCTGGATTTAGACAAGGTACAGTAGAGATCACTGATAGCTTCTGGGAAAAAATGGTCACTAATAACCTAGACAAAGAAGTCACTCACATGTTAATGAAACCTCACGACTGTGCTTTGGACATGCTCTGGATGAGTCACGAAAGAAAAAAAGGATAGAAAGCAACTGGGAAACAAATAGTCTGTTTCTTGGAGGTCTTAAAAACTTGATGAAATGTGACAAACATTGGATTCAACCTGGAAAAATGCCAGCTGATGTATCTCAGGAAAAATAATTCAACTTGTACGTAGTTACTATGATAGACAAATCTGGAAAGCAGTAATGCGAAGGACTGAGAAATAGGTGGAATGCTTGTGCTCATGCAACATGAATAAGGAGGTAATTGTTCATCTCCATACAACTCTGACAGAAGCATACATGCATTTGTAGATAGCTCATTACAACAAACAAATTGAAGGTCTTTCAGTGTACAGCAGAAATAACTACTGAGGGATTTTTTAACAGACAAAAGAGGGAGGCATGGAATGGACCAACATTGATAGGATGGTGAAAAGAAGGCTAAGTGATTGAGAATCAAAGAATTTGCCAACAGTCTACAAATGGGATAAACAGCAATAAGAACAAGGGATTACTTAGAATGTTCTGAGGCAGAAGGAAGGAAGAAATTAAAATTTAGGCTGAATTACTAAGATAAAAACTCTGATACAGAAATACAGTGTAAAATTTTCCCAGGGTACTATTCAAACCTCATTGCTAGAAGACTTGTTCAAAGTCTTGACTAAATATATTTGGGCAACTACTTTATTTCCATTAGCATCAGGACATGACCTTCTCATGAGCTCCCATTAATGGCAGTGCATTTTGTATGTGCCTTACGTAGCAGGGACTGTGCTGGCTGTTAGTGCTTGCCTGGGGCACAGCAGAATTTCAACAAATGCAGTTCTGACCCATGAAAGGACCTGGGACCAGTCTGACCTCCAAGATGAGTCTGTATAGATCTACATTGAGTGAGTACCCTCAAAAGACTTATAAACTCATAAGGTTGTATTACAATATAAATTACAGTAAGTAAATTCTCTATCGATAACCAACTCTGAAGTGAACACAAATTTAAAAAATAATGTCTGTCTTTGCTATTTGTGAGTTTTCAGATTGTGTCTTTCTGTCTAGATTTACATTTTGAAAACTCAATGACTTTCTGTTCTGATCCTTAGGAATTCTCTTCGTATGAGCACTAAGTGTCTCACCATCTTTGCTTGGGCTACAAGCAAAGCTCCTTAATGTGATTTTCTCATTCTTCTTTTGTCATATTGTGCCAGTGAGACCATCTTAACCAAATAGGCTCAGCTGCTTCCATTGAAAAGAGCAGTCTCTCCGTGGGGTAGATGGGTCCATCAAACTCAGACACACTTTTAAGGAATATTCACAGACCGAGAATGCCCAAATCAAACAGTTACTGTCCATTACAACCTCCCATAGTATTCATAGTTCAGACAAAATTAAAAGCCTCTGAACTGTTTGGTAGCACATGCGAAAGTAGTTGTGACCTCAAATCATAGATGATCCAGATAAAAAAATAATAAAGGCTATTGCTGCACCTGGAACTGACACCTCTCTCAGAAGTAACTATTTGGTGTTTCACCTAAAGATGAATCAAAGACAGATTTCCCAGAGGACCATCTGGAACTCAGTAAGATGCTGGTGTGGGGGAGGTTTTTGCTGATGTACCACAGTGTGTGCATACGATGCCAAGACTAAGTTATACTTTTACATTCACATTATTATTAAATTTAGTAAATAAAAGTCTATGTGAGTATATCCCAAGTCATTTGGGGTGACTACCATGAAGTAGCACAAAAGTAAACTACCTTTCTGTTGTCCTTGTTTTCTAGGATAGATAAAGAGACCATTTTCGCTGACAGGATCCTTTTAGTTTTCCAAGTGTGTTCTGCCCTATAGAAATGTCCTCTCATGTGTTTTGTTTGGGTGTTTTTTAATGTCAGTATGGGAGCACAGTGTGTGCCTGGGAGTGAATAATGACTCTAAGATGATTAACATGTTATTAAACTACAGGATAATCACTATCGCTGTCAAGTGTCAGTGCATGCATTGCATCAGCCCCCGTGTGACAGCAGCTCCTGCGCTGAACTCCCAATAGCTTTGTTTGATCTAAGGAGAATATTTTTCATGGTCAGCTGCTGAATGTGACCCGTTCAGAACTGCAAACATTATGAAGAAAACAAAGGTGGATAAACAATACTAAGTGACCCCAAAACATAATGATTTTTTATACCATTTAATGTAAGCCTAAACTGGCTTTTCAGATGGCAACATACTGGTGGGACCAGTAATGTTGAACAAGCTGAGGCATAACAAAATGTGAACATTTCAAGAAATACAGATAACTGTTTTTCAGACTGGCTGAAATACGAGGCACCTGCCTGATGAAATGGAACTGTACCAATATGCTACAACTGCTTTTGCATTGGTCAAAGTGCAAATCCTGAGTATGTGCCAGAGCCTTGAGTATATGCCCTTCTGGAGTTCAGCTGGCTGAGTTAAGGGGTTTAGTGGGCTAAGCCCAAGATCAACTCCTTTGCTGCAAGAGCTACTGAGAGGAAAAGTTGAAGTGAGGGCACGCCCCTCCTTCGGCTTGGGAGTTGCTTTTAAGCCGAGTGTTTGCTATTGCTTTCCCCATGTTACTTTGTAGCTATGTCACAAGTGTGTCTTCACGCAGCTCTGACCTCCAAATATGCACCTAGACCCAAGCCCACTGGCTGGTCTTTCTGGCTTGGAGCTGCCTCAACACTGAGGACTCACTGGGAGATCAGTGGGCTGTATCTCACCCTGATTGCTGTCCGCAGCCCTGATGGTGATGCTGACTTACTGATCCCGGCTCCTTGGTGAGGTCACTGCTCACAACAGCCTCCCTGTCATGCTCACCACCCAGCTCACTTTCCCTTCCATATGCAGGTGGCCCTTGCTGCGCTGTTGACAGTTTGTCACTCTACTGGTTTCATGTACCTGAGTAACTGGGTTAACTCTGCTTTGGTTTGGGGGGTCAAAATAAAATATACGAACTGCCATAATAATTGCTTTCCAAGGTCCAGCATGTTGCATAGTCAACAACTGAAGGCAAATTTTTAAGTAATGCTGTATTTTACCCAAACAGATGAGTGAGACTGAAGGCAGAGAGCTATACTCTGTGAAGTGGTATGCTTGAACTACAGTTCACCTGCTGAGAGACTTTAATTTCTACCATCCTGCAGCTGTGTCTCTTCAGCTGTGAGAGCTGCTGTACAAGATAAGAGAACAGTGGCTTTCTCCACGGAAAAATTCATTTAATTTGGTTGGTTTGGGTTTTGCCAGGGAGCTGGCATTTAATCACTAAAATGTGTCATGCTGCTAAGCTGCATGACAGCTTGATGCACCAAAGGATGCTCCCCACTGAAAATGTAAACTTTTTATGCTGTATCATTTTTTACCTGAGGAATCTACAGATTTTTTTTCTAGTAATAGCTTTCCTTTTTTCCACCTATTTACAAAAAAGTGTCTTCATTTCCATCCTGGTACATTCTGGTATCAGTGAAGCTAAACAGCTCTTGTGCTCTTCTCTTACTTTACAATGTATTTTTCTTCTCTATGATCATTATTTTAAAGCATGAAGGCAATAATATGTTTTTCCTGTGGGGGAAAAAAGAAAAAAAGAAAAAAAAAGAATTTCTAGTATAGCTCTTAAAGAGACCAAAAAAATGTTTCATCTCCCAGCTGTGCAAAATGCAATTTCTGAAGTAGAATACAGAGGATTATAGCCCATTTTAGGTACCATCAGGAACCAACTACTGCTCAGAGTCTGCAACTTCATCATAGCCCTTGATATATTTTATAGTCCTTGACATATTTTGATACCTCTATTTAGCCATACTGAAGATACTAGGTATCTTAATGTACTTTTGCCGTACAATTTCCCTGGGCAATTGTTGCTGGGTTGGGTTTTTCTTTGACAGCACTTTGCAACAAATGATTTGTCAAAGACCTTAGTTTCTGAGCACCTGATACTGTAAATCATTTCTATGCTGTCCACACCTTATAAAAAAGGCACTGCTAGCTCTTGTTAGGGAAGACTTTTCCTTTTATCTTGGCACTCAGTGCCAAAACAATTTTTGTAGTCTAGGGAAAACAAAACCCTTCTCACATTTTGAAATTTCTAACCCTCTTCTGGGTTGCAGGACCCAAAATACTGTTTGGATGCTGTATGTCATTTAAATTCACTGATCTTGACGAAAAACAGTTCCTTGTATTTTTTAGATGTAATTTATGATCACTCCTAACAAATGGAAGACATTTTCTGCCTTCAATTTCAGTGAAGCAAAGTGCTAAATTTGCTTTATGAGATTAAAACCCAAAGTAGAGAAGTGAAAGATAAAAAATAATCGAATGGTGCATTTAAGGACCTGACAATAATATATTTCCCTATTTCCCTAGCTGCCACTTAAATTTCTCAGAGGCACATTCTGGCAGTGGGAGCCAACAAGACAGTTCAACCACATCTGCTTGAAGTGCTACTTTTCAGCATCAACCTTCTCCCACATCACTAACCTTCTGTTTAAACTTTTGATTGTATGTGTGCTATCTAGCATTAACCAAGCCTTACAGTGTTTTTGAAAGTGCTACATCATTTCCTTCTAACTTCTCAACTTAAGGAAACATTGTATTGGAGCTTTGATTAACTCTCACTGTCTGTGAAGATGCAGATTAGAACTTGACCAGACTGAATTGTGCTTATAAGGATTTTGTTGATGGCTTTTTAGAATGTGTTAACATTATGTCATTATGTACAGATGGAAAAATTTGAATTTCTTTCTCCCACTTACTCTTCTCCTACACATGTACACACAGTCCCTCATGTATATATTTGCCAGTTTTAGGAGGATCAGGTCATCATAATTAGAAGAGGAGAGTTTTAAACACCAGTGTTTTAAATTTGTATGTTTATTCCTCACTCACAATCAGCTCAGCCCAGAGCTACATCTGTATTTAGTTGTGACACCAAACAGTTCTATTTGCATGGAAAAGTTTGCACTTACAAATGAAGTAAAAACTTCATTTGTGGTATGAATTATCATCCTTTCTTAGCCATAATTTGAAAAGTTATTTACATGTCTTATTTTTACATTTTCTGAAGCCTTCTGACGCATCATTCTGTGACCTAAACTGCCAATAACTTTAAAAACAGAATTTGGTATCAGTGTCATCGAATATGCTACAAAAAAAAGATGAATGGAATACACTATTTTCATTTCAGTTTGTCTCTGCATTTGATTTGGGACACAATATTAGAGGTTGTATTTTATTTTTTTAAGAGAAATTCTGGCTCTTGCTGTACTTTTGACATGGGTCCCATACCTCTGCTCTTAGGTTGGTGATTGTTACCTGCATACGTACACATCTTTCTTTCACAGAAGTAGTTTGTTCACATTTCAAGCCACCTCCTCTTGGTTCTGTTTTAGATTTTAATTTGTTTCAGAGCTTCTGTTTCCTGTAATTATGTATTTGAATTCAACTATCTTAATAAGATGAGAATCTAGAGAAAATCAACAGTCACTACTTCCGGCTGTTACTGGAATTATACCATCCAGATAATACTGGAATTAACTTTACTTTCTATTTGCAAAATTATTTGTTAATCACTGTATTTCCAGACAATTCTTATTAAGATAAAAATTAATTGGAAATCATATCACACCAGCTCAGCTTATCAACTTCAATGGAAGTTTCACCTGCCTAGGACAAAACTCTTTTTTTGATACATTTTATCTGTTTTAAATAAAGGTATGCTCATGCATTAAATTGGAGGAAACAAATTAATCTGTATTGTGAAGTTGCCAGCTGTTTAACTCTTTAGGAGATAATTAAAATAGTTTCAACGTTTTGATGTTAGTATAGTTTAAACAGTGACAAATTTTGATGAAATTAAGGGCCTGCTATTTTATTTGTGACAATGGTTACATGTCTGGTTCATTGCAAGCAATGAACAACTTCTGATATTTGTTAATTGCTCTTTAGGCAATATTCATTACACATGCTGTGCAAAAGGGATGTTAGAGCCACTTACCATGAGATACAAAAAGTAAGTTGTTTTACCAGGAACAGAAGAATTCCAAGTGGTTTAGATCTTCAAAATACTTTAGAGACTTCCTTCAACCATCTCTGGAAAGTTTATATTTTACAAGACAATTTAGAAACACAACAGTTGCTGGAGAAATAATTTAACAATGAAAACATAAATATTGGCATACTATGGATAGGAAATTTAATAATTGAGAGTAGGTGCATACTTAAACATCTCGTAGTGCTTGCAGACTTGAAATTAAATACTCTTACTGTATTTTGCTACATGCTGGAAATATAATTTTGGGTTGTAAGTAATAATCTACTTTGCTGACTGGAAAGTTGTGATGCTGACTGTAAGTTGCAATGACTTACTCTAAAACTTAAATGTAAGTTGCAACGACTTACTCTAAAACTTAAAACCAGGATGTCTCTCCCTTGCCATATAACAGCTGATACTGCCGGTCTGCGGATTGTTAGAAGCTGGAAAATTCATAAAAAACCTACAAAAACCTGTCTGCTTGGTGTACTTTCTGCTGAGTCTTTCATGTATCATAGGAATTTGCTCTGTAGGCAGTATTTCTAGATATGTTGCAAGCTGTACAGGTGGATGTATACATACTGTCTGTGTCAGGATTACCACTAAATTACCACATACTGTCTGTGTCAGGATTACCACTAAATTGCTGTTATTCCTGTCAAATCAGCAAACCTTCATTCACAACAGCCTGTTTTTTCATATGTAGGTAAAAAAAAAAATAAATAAAAAATAAATCAATGCTAATGTTTCCTCCAGTAACATTTTCAGTCTCATCGGAAACAGTTGTTACTAACCTGCAGGCACAAAATGCTGCACTGAGTGCACAAGCAGTAATCCTCAGAGCCGTACAAAGGCTCAGCAGCGCCACTGCCTGCAGGCTGACAGAAATCCCAGAAATCTCAGTTGACATTTCTTAGCTGTTATTTCTGCTATATTCCAACAGGCTCTAATTGTTGATTCAGAGCCCGGGCAGTTTCCATAGTCTGTCCTTGCATACTTATTACATGCATCCGACTATTCTTTGTCTACACATTTCCAGAAATCTGAGAAGTGCAAAGGCCCATGACACCATGAGCAATTACTCAGCATATCTTCAGGTGAGTCTACATGTCACTGAAACTGCACTCTCTCACAGACTGTGCCAAAGTTGGACTTAATGATGAACTTGTTAAAAAGAGAAATGCCTGATTAGGCTTAGGATGTTCCATCACTACAGGTTTGTGATGTTTTCACACCTTCTCCATCGTATTTGGTGACTATGCCTGCATATAATGTTTTCCTCAAAGTAGAGTTACTAGCTGCCTAGCAAATAGTTTGCCCCTTCATTGCTTTTGAGCCAAAATAGTATGTTGGATATCATGTCACCTTCAAACAATCCTTTTGCTGCTTCCTATATTAACAGAAAGTCTGGGCAGCAGGACTGGTTTTGGCATATTTTGCCAAAAATCTAACAACATAGCTGGAAGTATAGCTCTTCATGTTGTCATTAGTACTTTTTCTTTAGTACTCTTTCTTGCCCACATATTTAGTTGAACATTTTGCTCCCGTTTGCAATAGGCTAAAATTTATCTCAAATCTGCCAAAACACTGCAAAAAATAATACTTTGACAAGCATGATCTTGGAGGATCAAATCTTTTTGCCAGTGATAAAATATGGCTCTTGACATAAAATCCTTTCCTCCATGCAATTTTCTTGTAAGCTTTACCACTGATACTGGATACTTGGTAACATTTGAAAAGCAGCTTGACCTTGTTGCATTATAACTGCGCTTACTGAACTTTGATGAAAATCTGCTTAGTATTACACATATCCCCTCTAAAATTCTATCACACCTCTCAGGTTTTGGGTTGTTCAGGGGCCTTATCACTATGGGTTTGACCCTGGGTTCAAAGCCACCTTGGTTTAAATTCATCAGCTTTGTACTGTGTGAGTTACAGGCTGCATGATGGATTTTGGGAGCTGCCTTTTATCATGCATTAACCTAAAATGTCAGAAAATTTACATCAAACTCATTCAGACATGTCTGATTTCAGAGTGTCTGGAATGCTCTTCTTTGAGTAGGGCAGTATGTTGACTTGTATCACTTTCTCCTGAAGAATCAGGACACTTCCTGCCCACCTTCTTTGTTTATTTAGCATATGGGATGAAGTCAATGGAACAGAGGATTAATGACATCATAGCATATGGACCATGCCCTCTCTTCAGGCCTTGGGGTCTCTTAAGCTGTATATATAGCTGTATATATACCAC